>KN885674.1:77626-102845 GCA_000934455.1 Apostichopus parvimensis | reverse complement strand
TATATTTTAAAAATTATTTTTTTATTTATTTATCAGTTTTTCTTTTATTCAGAGGAACAATTTACAACTCCTTTGCATGATTATAATTGTTTTGACACCACCAAATACGATGGTATGAGTCTATTGTACAAGCTCAGAACATCTGTGCTTTTCACCTAAAATATTCCAGAGAAATGGATGAACATCTGGCAAACTGACTTACCATTAGGGTTAATACGTTGTGAGTTCAAAATGAAGAAAAAAATGCACAACCTAACGTTAATTTTTTTCCCACCATAAATTAAAGCAGCACTTTGCATTGAATCATCAAAACTTTGTAATATGGAAGCTGCACAAATGCACCCAGACTTGTCTATGGTACATAGTAAAGTTTTTACACATTCTGTACATAATTACACTTTGAGATAACATCTGATAACAATCAAGCATCCTATGTTTTAAGACATCCATCATAATCATGAGTTTCTCCGCCCTGTTCTGGACCAGTAACATAAAATATTAGTAACCAAATTCACCATTAGAATTATTTTCCCTACTACATGCAAACAAAACATTGTAAATATTTAACTTCATCTGCACCTCGTCACTGTATTTCTTCTCTTTGAGAGCATTCTAGCATACTCGTCATTATCGAATGAACACATGCATACTTGAGTCTTTTTTTGGGACTTTACATCACCATGTTAAACATTGTAAACGCTCTGTTGGCTCGCTATCATAAATCAATCCATAAGGTGTTCAAAAAATCACTTTGCAAGGAAAACATCTTCAGGCAGAAAAACCAATCAGACGAAATAATTTGTAACGATTCTTTGACGTTATTGTTTTGAGATAGAAACATCAACCAAAGTGGGAGTGTGTCAAATTTGTCTTTTGTCTTTTTAACACAATTAGCAGTTGCTTTTTGAGTCAAAAGACTCGCTCAAGGTAAATATGTTGCTATGAACTAGGTGAGACAATAGCCTTAGGTGTAAAAAAATGAATATTTCAGTTTCTGTCTTTTTAGTCAAGGGATAATTAATGTAAAATGGAGGAGCAACAATTTAAGATAGCATGAGTCACTTAGTCATCAAAACTAGATTTATACATTTTACTACTGTATTAGGAGTAATACCTACTTAATACAATTCAGAAGATATACTGCTAAATAACAACTTGTTTTGTTTACTTTACAATATTCAGACATAAATTAAAACAGACTGCATAGACGCCATCCCTTGATCCGGAGATTTGAGTGAAATTTGATAAATGAATTATGAAGACAAGCATCCCATAACTCCCTTGATGGCACAAATAAGGAATAAACTTGCAAACGGAGACCCTGTCCATTTTAAATTGAAGGAGAATCACAAAATAATCCATCAACTGAGAGTCTCTCTTCTTTTGTGTGGAATTAACGAGAGAAATTATTCATACAGTCGTAGCAGCATGGGTAATACGGTGGACGCCATGACGATATAACAATCTCAAGTAAAACACTGACTTAGTGATTGCTGCACCACCACCAAGAAATGGATTTAGAGCCTAAATGGTCTGTGCCTTTAAAAAAATTTCATTTTAAAATTCTGGGTTGGAAAAATATCTTGAACTTGAAGAATTAGGCCAATGCTACCAGCATAGCTTAATTTGTCAGACTAAATGGAGCCGGGTAGTGTACCAGCCTCCTGAAGGAGGGAAATATATGAATTCCAGATGAATCATATATCTATGATTTAAACCCAAGATAAATAAAAATATGACAGAGTCAAATGATAGGCATTATAATTAACAAACTTTAGTATGATGCTTGCAAAAACAAGTAGGGAGGGAACAGGGACTCCTTGGATATACTGATCAGGATTATCATAATAATCCATGAAAACATAATTTGAGGCGTTGAATCGTAGATCTGCACTGCGATTCCGATGTGTCCAGTGTCATCATCTGCACTACATTAAAGGTTACAACATGTACAACTTTTAATGGAAAACAGGGCTTTAAATAGGAGGAGAGAGGATGTGAGGGGAGGGGATGGGATGGGATGGGATGGGATAGGGTCGATGATATGCCATGGTGAAAGAGTCTGTCGTATCCAAAAGGTGGGATACAGTTGCAGAGATGGTTCAAGCAATCTTATCCCAACTGCTTTTGGACAGAGTGGAGTATTAAAATTCTAACACTAGGGGTAAGATATCTTGCATGTTCATGTATAACCGAGCGCATTTTACCATTTCCTGCACCTACCACTTACCCCTTACCCTAGGATCACCTTTACGATCTCTTAGCTAGTAGCACAGACAGGAAGTTCTTCCAAGAAAGATTAATAACAGGTACTGTTTACAAGCAGTCAACATAATAATATACTATTCCAAGTTTTTAAGTCCCAATAGATCACTTACACTTTGACGTCCACAGTAACACCCTACAAACAATAAAACACTTTAACAGAAACCTTACATCCATCTTGTCTGTGCAGCTAACATCATATCTCTACCAATAAAGTAACTTTCAGTATGATGTCATTGCCAATGAAGTCATAGTGTGGTCATTTCTTAGTTTATAGCTTAAGCTCTGTTCACATAGAAAGGTAAATATGTGGACAGAGTAAACTCCTGTCCCATTCTCTGTAATCCATTGTCAAAGTGTATATAACATGTAACTTTCACCAATTGTAGTCAGTAGTAGCCAGATCTAGCCAGATGAAACTCTAACACACCCTGTTTAATTTCAACTATTTGTTTGTGTCGTTAATTCTTGTTCACATACTGTACCACCCCTGTGACACATGTGTAACCAACATGCATTAAAACCATAAGTGGGAGGACTGTGACAAGTTTTCTCCACAGTTTGGGAAATGCACGTTTTTATGATCCTTATTTACAGGTCCTGATGGATTTATCTGCCCCAACATCTTCCTCGCTCAGCACATTTCTGCAGATACTAAACTAAACTTCAAATTGTTAAATGATAGCAATTGCATACAATTATGGCCGGCCCTTTAAAGGTATTAAAATTACACATGTAAACTACTATGTATTAAGAGGAAGAAAATCACTTTGTTATCAATCCAAACAAACAATTTACCTGACACAATGAATGTCCGAACTACCTTTCAATATGTCATTTCCTATCATTATGTTTTGATAACATTTTAACAATATGGATGTAAAAACAAGGATATCCTCCAAGTCTTCCCACCTACCATCCAGAGTTCTGTTTAGTCGTGCTATGTATGCATTGTTCTATCTGCACAATAAAACAAAATATTTACACTGAGATACAATGAAGGTTAGTTAATTGACATTGATGAAACAAGCTGAACCTCTTTCAATTTCATCATATTGTTTGAATCTGTGTTTATAACTTGTCACAGAATTTGAATTCCCAGAATACACAAAGTCCTTCATATGCTCCGCATTTACACTTTCATTCCAAATCATAAGGAAGAAGTTAAAGATATATACAAATTCTATTATGTGCTTAATTTGATTCATGTTTTACCAAACAGGTGACTTGTGGCATGGAAAACAAATTATTTAACAAATAGTCCAAAACTTACTGGACGTCTAGGATATCCTAGGATATCCAGAATCCGATGGAAGAAAACCACCAGAAACTTCTGCTACCATAAGGACGAAACCCGAAGGAAATATTCCGATCGAAAAAACATGTGTAGGCAATTAAAATGGTAGAATGAGAAGGAGAAGGAGAGGTAATGACCGGGGAGCCGGTCATGGAGGGCGCACAGGGTGAAAGGGTTACCATGGACATTATAGGCACGGTAGAATGAGGTGCTAATGTTGTGAGGAGACAGGTATTAAAGCGAGGAACAAATAAATTAAGCAATACTTGTTCTTGTTAATAGATGTTATAGGTTCATATATACTTACTTTGATTTCCGCTGTCCTTTTAGGTAATTTGACTACGCATCAAACACTACTAAAGGATAATACGTCATGTTTGTTCAAAGCGTATTGAAACTGCTGACGCAGCTGAGTGTTATGCTGATGTTTGTACCATTATGACCACATTTTTCTAAACCCATTTGTTATAATAACTGATTTAATTACAGTGGGATGACCTTGTTATATAAATTAATTATTCAACTAAGGGCTTAATGACTCATAATGAATTAAAGATTACACGGAAATATAAGGTGTGAGTAGCATATGGCTGTCCTAACGATTGTTGCCAAAAGTCAATCTGAAACCCTAAAAGGTCATTTTTAAAGCACCATTTTATAGAAGTGCACAATTGGGATACATTTTTCAATGCTCCTCTGAAGATACTGAAATTGATCATATTTGATACATTTTACAAAGTTTCTCCATAGATACTGAAATTGCTAATATTTGATTGCATTTTCATCCCAGTTGATTTTTAAGCATCTAGTTTTTAGCATGTCTAAACATCAGCTTGTCAATAGTTTCTTTCAAATAGTGTTCAGTTTTAGTCAAAATATGAATTATCCACACCTACTGAACGTGACGATGATACATATTTTTCTTTTGGCCAAAACAGAGCGATAAATCAACCTCTCTCTTAATTAAAGTCGTAACTATTCAGCTTAACTCAACAAAGTGTAGCCTACTGTACACAAAGCCTTACTTACAATGGGTATAGAGTAATCTGGATACAGTTTATGACTGCAAGCTGATGATAACAGATTGATAGACTACTGACTGTTATAAATTAGAATCTGCACAGCTTTTGGCACAAGAACTGAAACAATTAAAGGTCAAAAGGGTTTGAAATCAATTGGAAGCTAACCCAAAAATATCAAAGCCAAACTGAAAAAGATCTTTTGAGTAGTAAAATCTCTTTTGATGTCCACAAATAATTAACCTGTCCATATATTTCAAACTCCTTTCCTATCACATAATTGTGATAGGATATAGGATATAAGTGTGTAGTGTGCAGACTGGAAGTGAGGCCCCGTACTGGTACTGGCATTCTAGAAAAGTTGCCTGTTCTCGTATTTGTCCTGATGGATTCGTACTTGTAACCGGGCACTTTGGAACCTAGTTTACACTCTAATGCAAACTTAAATATTGGTACTTACACATAGAGCCTTGTACTCATACTAGTTCATTATAACAGGGATTTGTACTTGTACCTGGGCACTTTGGGATCTAGTTTACACTTACATGCAAATTTAAGTAATGGTACTCACAATTAGAGCCTTGTACTCACACTAGTACTCATTATAACAGGGATTCGTACTTGTAACCAGGCACTTTTGAATCAAGTTTACACTCTAATGCAAACTTAAGTACTGGTACTCACACTTTGGGCCTTGTATTCATACTCATTACAACAGGAGTTCTACTTCTACTCGTACTCATGCTGTTGTACTCATCCTTAAGTCTGGTGTCTATTGTGTACTAAACACGTTAATATCCTCAGAACCAATTCCATACGGTGTAGTAAGAGAAGTCCTTGTTATATACTAACCAACACAATAAAAATCCAACTACAGCCTTTCATTAAAGCAGTGAACACTAAGAAAATTACAGCAAAGCACTGTACTGTAAAAGCTATTATCATATTTTATCATAGAAATACATATATAAAATTCATCAACTGGAAACAGTACACCATTGAAGCCAAATATATCAATCTTGCAATATAAACTATGTCATTACTCTGCCTTATCTCTTATGCCAGGAAAATTTACTGTTTGTCTATGAATTGTTCAATCTCTCAAATATCTTTTAGCTATCAGTTTACATCTTTCTCCCTTGAATCATCAATCACAGTCAGGTGGACTATCAGGTGACATAACTTATTCTTCCAGCATTGTTGATAAAGTGCTCGTAGATCAACACCCGCTGCCTGTCACGAAGATGAAATTATGTAATACATAAAGGAGCTATTTGTGCATGAAACCATAAACGATAGCACAAGTATTTACTTCTTTGTTCAGGTTCTTGCCCCACTTACAGTGGTAGTTTTCAGTCAGTATATATATGACTACCAAGATCGGTACCAAACGATACCAGTATAATATCTACATGCAACACAATTTAACATTAATGTGTATGTTTCAATCAATTAGTTTGTTATATACAGTCAGTTCAATTTTGATTGGATTATCCCATTATTTTAAATTTCTGATTGATTGATTCTAGTCAATTCAAGGCTGATTTATTTAAATACAAGTCGGCTCAATTTCTAACTGGTTCATTTCCTGAGATTGTTTCATTGCTGTCAATTCAACTTTACACTGGCTCATTCTAGTTAAAAACAAGTTCCTGCTTGCTTCCCTTCAATGAAGTCCACTCCATTTCTGATCGGTTTAATCAATTTAAATTCTGATTTTTTTCACTAAAATAATATCAACTCCTGATTGGCTCGTTCACATAATATCTCATATCTGATTGGTTCTTTAAATCAATCCAAACTTTTTGATGAGCTTACATTCCACTCACTTCTGCTATAGGTTGGTTCAATTCAAGCATTTTCAATTTCTGTTATTTCGGTCAGATGAAGTTCTCAGTAGTTCACTCTAATCTGTTACTACACAGATTGGTTCATTTCGTTTCAACTGCTTTTCGATTATTCCTATCAGAACCAGATTGGTTCTTTTCAGTCAAACATGAAACTGTACTTGAATACCTTTAAAATTGTGTTATCAGTTTGTGCACAACTTGAATATACCTAGTTTAATGGCACTCACAACTCCTGTACACTGTAATTAATGCCATTCATGGAATAATTTATGTGGTATAGCATCGCAAAATGCTTTGCGAAATGGGCCAGTTGCTACGCAAAATGGGCCAGTTGCTACGCAAAATGCGCCAGTTGCTATGCAAGTGTAAAGATGTTTAGCAGTTTTTGCACACAGGAGACATGTACAGTAGACTTCACAGCCTTCGAAACTGCTACACAAAGCTTGAACACTAAATTTATTCACGTTCATGTACTTTTCATATAGTTAGAAATTTTCCAATAAAATTATTAATGGAACATTGATTATCTGGGGGTTTTAATTATTTCTTTTTCATTAAAAGGTGCAACAGAAATTAACACTAAATATTACAACCAGCAATAACCAGCAATAAATGAATCAATTGTTCAAGTCAGGACTGACTTTCTGAGAACATGATTTTACATGGTTGCTAAGGCAAAATGAAGAAGAAACACATCAACAAAACACAGGATGATATACAACAACATGTTCATATTGGGAGTTAAAATGATTTAAACAACAATATTTGTTAAGTATGATTGAAGCTAATTGAAGAGTTATTTATTCGGATGAAATATACAAGTACTTAGTGGGTTGGTGGTTTAAATCACTCTAACTTTTTGTCAATAAAGAAACAATCACTAATTGAAAGCAAAGGATTTTTTTTCAGTTTAAATTGTAATTAATTTACAAGTTAACAATAACCAGCTTGTCTAACAAGAGTATCTAATACGGAATAAGTCCATGAATTGTGCTGGCATAAAAAGACAGATTCCTTTATCTTTTATACAATTAGGATGCAATTGTTGTGGGGAGACATGTTAGTGAGGACAGTAAAATGTGAGTTTCTAAGTTAGCCCTTGAGTAAATGGCTGTATTTATGTTTTAGACCAAGGTCACATCAACATTTTGAAAGGTAAACAAATAATATCTACCTATACTTTAATCTTTTCACAAAGTTCACATTGATCAAGTATTCTTTTATTCCTTTAATAATTTTTTGAAGGGTTACAGGAAGACTGCCAATATTTAACAATTATCAAGGTGAATAAATTGGTTAACTTTTCACTAAATGTTGATTGATGATGAGAATGTAGTTCACAGTACTGTTTTCTCTGCAAGACCACAAGTGGCATCCTATATCTTTCTTTCTTTCTTTCAATTAAATTTGGCAAGATCTACCTGCCCGACCACAATTACAAGGTGATGAAAGGAGGCTTTTTTGTAGATCAGGTTAAACTTAATATCTCTAAAATGGAAAGTGCAAAGTGCCAAAATATTCTGATCTAATTCTGTCATATTGATCAATCAAAAGTCTGTAACCTCCCCAAAAATTCATTCGTTAATTTCCTCTTTTGTGATCTGTAAGGCATGAAAAATAGGGGCATTATACTGTCTGTAGGAATACATCAGAATATTACCCATGGAGTGCCAAAGATGACAACTGACCTTTTAACATTATTAACCAGTACTGACATAATTGACTATATTACATGCGTATAGTAGTTCAGCTATTCGCTCACTTGTGAAATCACTGCTTCATACACGATGCATAGTTAACCCAATTTCTCAGCAGCAATATTAAAGTGGTCAGCAGCTTAGGAGAGATTATGCTCATGTCCTAAAATATTTGATGTAAAGTATAAAATGAAACCACCGTACTGGTATAAATCTGATACAAAGTAATTGGCTGAAGTTACGATGAAGCCGTTGGTTCCAGTACTGCTTGCGTTGGATAACTGACAAAGTTTTGTTCGGTGATAAGTTATAAAACAATGCATTGAAATTGTTCTGTTATTAAATATTTCAGTACTACATCAACACTGACCCAACGTAGGGTCAAGCAATATTCACCTTACTTAGTTCACTTCTTAATCTACCATTCTGAGGGCTTAGAACTACAATTCACTGTAATTTGCATCCACTAGAATCTTGTTGGTATTAAAAGTTTCTTTCTTTAGCAAAATATGATAGGGGGGAGTGGTATGTGGTCAGAGGCATGAGACAAAACAAAATCACCATTAATGGGTACACAAGACTCCCATACCAACCCCTCTCCGTGCACCTGAATACTCCCTACCCATAATACAACTTCTATAAATTCCCCTGCCTTCTCCACCCAATTATCCACATCTTTGCTTGCAAATATCTGTAGGAAATGTTCTTATTTGTGAAGGACATACTGTTTGTATATATACAAAGAAATGATTTGTTTTGTTCATGGAAATGTGTATTTCTCTGGATTTACCAGACTTACAGTTTATGCTTTAACCAAACTTAGCTCAAACGTCTATACATACAGTAGTATTCATTTTCAACATGGTGACATAACTTGATATTTGATTGTGTTCTAAATGCTCATCATTCTTTGGCAGAATTCAAAACCAGGTCAAATTTATTGCAACTCTGATGATATGAGATACTGTAAGCTCCATGAGTCCGCTTGAAAAATTTAAAAAAAACTATTCTAAAACTTGATGTACACTGATAAAATTAACAATCATGTCAGATTTTTCTCATAAGCCAGACTTTTATAAGTACCCATTTAAACAATAGAGCTTTCCATATTAAAATGAAAATAGTATGAAAGGTCTGGCAAAGCAATGTTTTGGTAACTAGTGTTCTCTTAACACACCAATGCTGTGTATGAAAAGTGTGCTCAATGTATACACAAGTTTTATTAATATCTATAAAAGTCTTTCTCCCAGAGAAGACCTTGACCTAAATTATGCTGGACACTATGTCATAATTCATCACAATAATAACTATGACAATAGACACGATTCCACACAGCTTAACCTGCATTTACTTCAAAATATCTGTATTTATTTATCCTCTTTTGAAATAAATATAAAGAGAAACATGCAACTCAGATATCTAGGTCAACTTTCCCTGTGGAGTATCGAGTCTATGGGAAGTCCACGACGAAAAAAGCTATGGCTTATGTAAGAATGTACCCTACCATAAATCCGTAACGAAAAAGCCACAGCCAATTTTGAAATCTTAATTTTCTAGCAATTATATACGGTCACTTGGCGAGGGAAATAGGTAAATCAGATTGGGCAATGATGGCAGAGTAAATATTGGTCTAATGAAGATGAAAAATGAATTAAGAAAATTGGAAATAGTCGCAAGGTGTGAGTCAATACAGAATTTTTGTACGACAGAAATTTAATCTGGTAGAAAGAGGGCAAAGTCACATAGTGCTATATTCCAAATTAGTGGTTTGGCAAAGAGGCAACACCTCTCATATAAGTCTCTATATTCTTACATCCTCATTATTATTATTGTGTATAATATCACAGACTTAGCAAGCAGAAAACATTTACAGAAGCATATTATGCAAAGAAAATCATATCATGGAGTTTACATCAACCATGGTCTACTTTTTTGGATTTGCCGATAGATACACACACAACAATCTTTGCCATTAGCAATAATAATGAAAATATATAAAGACTAGATAAAAATTATGTATTATTATTATTATTATGAAATGATCAATATGCTGGCATGATGATACATTTTTAGTCTGAATAATGAAGAATTTTGATTATAAAGAGTAGGTTGGAAAGATAATGCAGTCCACTTGGAGGATACCTTCCAGAATGGGGAGGGTTAATTGACCGGTAGCGATTGGTTGCTAAGGGCGTACAGTGTTACAAAGGTTACCAGTTCACCATAGCTACAGTAGCACGAGAGTGATTATATTGTGAGGCAGCAGGTAAATGTGGATAGCCAGCGAGGAGAATGAATTGAAACAGATTACGCTAGAATATCTCACCTAAAGCACTCTGGGCTGACGTTGATGATATAAATATGGAAGACAAGCTAATGGCGATGAAATAAACCCCTAGCCACCTCATCTTGGAAATTCCTTGACCACTCTCTCTGACTGCAAAAGCAACTCTCTGTTGAAGAGAAAAGAAAATCTTGCTAATAAAAAATATGCATGCGGAAATGAAGACCACTGAAGTGTTTGTGAATTGTATCTAGACCAAAAGTAAAACAAATTTAATGACCACTTTAAGGATAAAATATCTTTGAC
Organism: Apostichopus parvimensis; assembly: GCA_000934455.1. Taxonomy (NCBI): domain Eukaryota; kingdom Metazoa; phylum Echinodermata; class Holothuroidea; order Aspidochirotida; family Stichopodidae; genus Apostichopus; species Apostichopus parvimensis. The sequence goes on along the minus strand of KN885674.1, from coordinate 92,127 downwards.
AATGACAATCCATAAAAGTAGACTGACAGCTCATATAACAGAGAGCAAACCACTTCATTAGAAAACTTTTGATGAATAAGCACACTTTATCACAATCAAATGACAATGTTGGATGGAAACAGAGGTTTACCTAGTTGTCAAAATTTTTGAAATGAATGATGTTAGAAAAGATATGACATACACATTAACAAGTGCATGTTTTATAAGACTTTCTCAACAATATTGATTGGATTCCTTAAGGGGAAGGAAAACTACCTTATAGTTATCACTTTTCATGTACCATACTTCATTTCTCACCAGATTCACTCAAGTTAAATACTTGAGTAATATTCTCTTTGAAGGCTAAGAAATGTTTTTTTTTCTTTTACTTTAAACAGGCACAATTAGCTACAAGTACAGTAGTAATGAAATGGTTTCATGCCCACAAGAAACTTCCAACCCTCAATGTTGTCTGTAAAGTATGGTAGGGTAGGCTATGTATCTCTACTATAAAAGTGTGGTAGGTTTGATGTTTTCAGCTCAGTGTTCTATTTTTTTTTTAAATTCTATCAAGGCTCGAGTTCTAACTGAAACATGTTATTGTAGTATATTTGAGTGCACCTGGAGGAAATTATATCATACATGGATAAATTGGTTAGTTTGATGGTCTGAATGTTCAATTAATGCTGTAATGAATTTGGCTATAATAAATTTGACCAAACAAACAGGTTACCAGTTCATTCTAGACTTGGTAGTGCTCAAAGTGTGTAAACTGTACATATTACATAGCAGTTTTGAAGGCTCTCAATTTTTGTCTCTTTTCTAAAATACTAGTTTCCCGTTTATAAAAAGTCTGCAATACATCTTTTGAATTTGGACCATTTCGCATAACATTTTGCAATCGGTTATTGGATCACTTATGCTTTGCACTATGGAAATTTTGTACCCAACACATTTAATTTATTATTTCAGTAGCAAATCTTTGAATTTTACACCCAAGTTCATCATCATTCTCATTCCAAGTTTAGCGATTAAACATTAAAGGTTACGTTTTCTAGTATCTCATCTTGCCCTTTAACGACAGGCTGCTCTACTACTGTACAACCAAACTATGACAATAAACAACACAGAAGGCAGGTTTAGTGTGACACTACAGAACAAAAAGTGAAACCAATCATTTGCTACTGTCCTTTACTTTGACAGCACTTAATCAAACAGAATGTCTTTGAAATCAAAAGTACTGAAAGCTGCAATGTATTCCCCTCTTCCTTTTGAATTTAACTTCCTTTCGTTTGCAACAAGTGGAACTTGTGTTACCATGACTAAACATGATAAAACTGAGGGTGCATAGTGTTAAAAGATTACCAGGGCATACTAGACACGGTAGAATGAGGTGCTAAGGTTGTGAGGAGACAGGTAAGCGAGGAACAAAGTAAATACACTCACACTAAAGGAGCATGGATGGTTTTAAGTTCTTAAAGACATGTATCCTATGCAGATATTGCTTATATGGTATTACAGATTTGATATAGAATGTAGATCTATATACAGTAATTTTGTTCGTGTACAGATAGAAAATGAACAGCGGAATAATGGTACAGTAGAAGGGAGCATGAAACTCCCACAAAGAAACAAAACAAAACTGGTCTGAAAATAAGTGCAACAAGAGAAAGACACATAAATACAACTTCTGAAAATTTCCAAATTACAACAGATTAATTCTTACACTGGGATACAATACTTACAACAGAGCTGTTTTGAATATGAAAATTCACTACAGATTACAATTAATCAAAGAAAGAAACGCTCCCTTGATTTATTTCACGAAACGAATATGAAAAATTAGTAATAAATGATACATGCGCAAAAACAGTTCATCTCCCAGATACCTTTATACACCAACAATATAATATTTGTGCAAAAGATACAGTCAGAAATTTCTATCATATTACATTTTTTTTGCCTTTTAATTATTTTGAAGTAGAACACAACTGTATATAATTAAGGTAATGAAATTTCACTGTTTTGAAGATTCTAGTATCTAATAGTGCTGACACGTAAATACCATATTCGAAAGCTATGCTTCAGTACCATTTCTGCAGAGGTCGTCTTTGTTTGTACTCACAATGCATATCGCCAAACAAACAAACCCTAGATATGTGATTAAACTGTAATGTTACAAAAGCATCGATCTCTCATTAGTTAATGACGTTAGCAGATTATGATGTAACCTTTTGTCCAATGTACGAAGCTTTTCATGTGTCAGCCAATTTTGTTCCTTCAAGCATATGATCTTGTCGACACAAATTCATTTACCGAGCCAACCGACCACATCATGTATAAAGATCCGAACCATATCAACAATTCATTCACAACAGAACTTGTGACGGTTACACCCACCATATTGAACCTTACTCACGTTCTGTCATGGAATTAATGACAAAAGGTAGACCTTGGATATTAACTGCTTAAAAGAATCTTTGTCATCGCAGGGAGCTTTAAAAGACTAGTCAAAGCATTTAATCATACAGGTGTACTCCCAACAAATAATACTTAACATTAAAATTTCTCAGGGAGTGATGATGGTGAAATGAAGTTTTTCAGCCCCCCACCATCCCCCCTGTATGTGACTTTACTTTGTCATTAGCTAACAAATCTAAAAGCCAGGATAGCTTACTTCAAAATTTCATTTAGTCACAATATGGTAAAAAACGTATGGTCACAAAATGATCAAGTTTTATCCCCCCCAAAAAGTACATGAGAAAAATCTGCTTGGTAGTGCTTGAAAATTCAGGTTTCAATGGGAGCGAGCTTTGCTTTGCTACACAGTTACAGATCTTGCATTGTCCAGTAAACTGTTCACATTATAAAGTTCACAAATTGACACAAGAAAGAACATGAATAAGTCCAAGATCAGTTTTATGTATCTGAAATATAAAACCACATACATGAAATCTTCACATCTGGAGGAAATATTCTGTGCGTCTAAAAACAGTGATAGACTTAGTACAAACAATGTTTAGGAAGTAATAAATTGTCTCACCCCTGCAGCGGTAAATTTAACAAGATATACCAAATAAAGAGAAGATGCAACGAACTGTTTGGAGGGTGTTACATTTCTATTGACATGCTCTACTTCCTTCTGTGCCTGTAACCAACTACAGGATTAAATTCAATCGCATTCATATACCTAGAACTCCCTCAGGCCCTAATAGACTACTAATTCATCAAGCTATTTTCTCACCTTGTCAAAGTTTCAAACTAGAATGAAGTAACTAACTAAATCACAATTAAAAAAATATATTTTGAAACCAGATGCAGTCACTGCAGAAAAATCTGCTTTCATAAAATGGATAACTGACTGTACAATGTCAGAATTAGCCAATCAAAATTGATCATGTATGATTAAAATTAATCCAGTACTGTGTGAAAAGAAATTGCGAGTTGAAGACAATACAGATTATTAAAACTATTTACAATAACGGAACATTAAATTGTTATAAATCCAAGCATTAACAGAAAGGATCAAAGACTGGAGATTTTACACATCAACATTTTTAAATATTTGGTGCTCTTTTCATGGACCCCCTTATATTTGAAAACATTATGTTTCCCTGCACTTTGCTATATTGTTACTTAATTAGATAGAGCCCTGTTTGTCGTGTCTCACGTGATGGTCCATCGTTGAAGAAGAAGAGACATACACTGTTTGCACACAAATCATGTACACTACCAAAGAGATATGAGTCTTAAACGTAGGGAGTAGTGTGACAGTTTATAGAAAGTTGCAGTTTATAGAAATAAAAGAAATATTTTATCTCCTTAAATACCACTGCAGTATATGTATACACTGATAGCTTGACAAAACTTCAAGATCTATTTGATGCAATGCAAGTCTCTTGGTAACCATGCAGTTTTGTTATGAGTCCTACAACACTGTTAATGTGAATATTGCCATTAATCCATCAAGGGCACTAACTTTCACTCAAGATTGTAACATGATATGCGTCTACTGGTTCAAACAATCAACTCAGAGGTTCAAGTCTCCCAAACACAACTCATTAAGCGATGTACTCTAGATTAGCAAAGTATAGGTATAGACTTTGTTATGTTATGTCCCTCATATAGGCATATGATATGATATATCTTACAAACATGGCATTGACCATTGTCTGAATAACAATGGCACCACTTTTGTCACCATAACACAATACAATATACCAATTTTATGGGCAGACTGGAGTCAGACATTCTCGATGCAAAAACACAATTTAAATCAAATACGAGCTTCAGCTGCAATTTGTTCTTCTAAGCCTTGTTTGAAAGATATCGATGAGACTTGAGCACATGCATCGATGCCTCGGTGTAAATGAACCGATTAGAATCTCCTTAGTATCTGGTCAGAAAGTTCATAATCTTGTTTTTGCTTCAATCAACCCTTGAAATTACTCCTTTTGATACTTAATTGAGAATACAATATTTTTTTGGTAAACTGAGGACTACTGATCTTATTCACTTTTTCATAAGTACAGAGTTAAAGGTTATGGATGACTTTATGTCACTTGTTTAACTCTAAGTTATATCTCTCTTGCCTGCTAAAACTTCAATACCAACTTATTAGACGTGGAAGCTAGAGTAGAGCACAATTGTTATTTAAAGACATGTAAATCAAGTTGACTATCTGTCTCTTTTACATGGTCCAAGCATCTCTCCATGAGGTTACAAAACTTCCAGACTTCCGCACATTGAATGGAAATATTGTACCAGCAGTCATCCATGAAAATTCCAAAATTTACCAGATTTGGATTACAATGGTGAATGGGCAAACTTACCTCTCCCTACAACTATAGCAGTTTCACACTACCATGTCTAAGCTGACCTGGTAACTTGACAATGACCTCCAATGGTGACCAGTCACCTCTGGACAAACCTCTACTTATTATTATAAAACCCAGAGTCTGTATCTATTTGTGTCATATAAATAGCTGCAAGCTAATTATGTACTGTAACAGTGTCTGTTTATCAGATCAGAGTATCCCAAATTCCAATCTGAATATAAGAACACTTAAAGCAGCTTTTTGAGTTGAAATTGATATATATTTGTCAAATTCTAGTCCATAATAAAAACTGGTAAGTCAAGTTTTACATCAAGTAGTGAACCAAAAGTAAAACAATTGACTGACTGGCAAAAGTTTGTAACTGTTAATAATATCTGAGCACTGATTAAAACCACTTTCAGACCCCCCTCCCCTTCCCCCACTTCCTCCTGAATGAATCTTTATTTTTGAAACATTTGGATGGCATAACATTTTTCAATAGCTTTGAGAAGATGATACTACTTTCAAATCTGTCATTTGTCACACCTTTTTATCTCTACTAACAGTAACAGGCTGATACTGCCCAGGTTGCATAGTTTAGCAATACATATTTGTACATGAATGCCTGATCTAAGACATACTGTACCATGTTCCCTCATCAGACAGCTTTATAAATCTACCGTAGGACTTGGATAACAAGTTTCTTGACTGCTATATAGCTAGGTCATAAATCAGAGACATCCTGGTATCAGGGTATTGACATGAAGATATGCTGACAATGTCATGTACTGTATATGTCAACAACCTATATGAATGTTACCATTAACATTCATATGAGTCTGAAAACATACACAGTCAACATAACTTAACCAAACATAAATAAAATTCAGTTATTACACAGATATTTGCAAACAATGGAAATCTTTTTCAAAATCATTTTTGTTAAAAAAATAAAAAGTTAAGTCCTACTGTCAAGAATTAAAGATATAAGTTTCATGTGAATTCATGTGAAACAAGAACCAACTTTAACCCATCCGCCCTCTACAGAATCTCAAGAATCTTACCAAAAACATTATTCTAATTCATAAAATATACTGATTCCTTATTTTGCTGTTAGTACAATTGATCTTTATAAAATTTCATAATTTTCAAGTGAAGTCCACATTCTACATGCATCCACAAAACATGGAAATATTAAAGACATTTTAATCAGTAACTCAGACAAAGTAATGAAACTTGATGATGAACAGCAAGCAAACAGATCTTATGTGCCCTCATTCTCCCTATTCCCAACCCTCCTGCCCCCCCCCCCCCCCCGATCCTCAATTAGGTCACTTTTCTTACAGATCTGCCCATTCCTAGAAATAGAGTGCATAAGTTTAGGAGACAGGTAGGGAGCAGAGAAGAATGATGTAAATCCTAGGATTTCAAGTGTTTTGCATCATCTTGTGTAAAGCAGACTTAGTATTTTGAACTGAAAGCTGTTAATCTAGAACTTCAGACTTCTTCTAGATGGCTGCAACCTCTTGTGATATTTTCCGGTTGACTCAACTGAGCTCATTTAGTCCATCACCATCGCAACCGTTCCACAAAAATACCATTTATGAAACGATGTTTGATTTGCATCAATGATCAGTAGCAATTTGGTCAAAAATGCTAGTCATTAATCATCACAACTACCTGTTTACAAGATAAAATAACTAAATGCTTTGTATACTGCGTGTGATGTAGAAACATTGGAGGAGCATATTCAAGATCTCGGTTTCATTCTCACAAACCTTGAACAATTAATGGTAAGGTCCGATATGACACACTGGTGTGTTCAATGACCTGAATCCCACCATAGAGCTAACATGTTTTTTGCAAAGACTTTCATAAAATCTGTTTGAAAGGACAGTCCAGGGGTATTTTTTTCTTTTTTGACTAAACCGCAAAACACAGTCTAAATGTTTAGGTGAGTCTTGCATTTGATTTCTATGTACAGTTTTCAAGAGTATTTATAAGCATTTGATACATGTTATACCAATAGGTGGTGAGGCAACCGAGTGTCATGTCACAGTACACAGGTACACATTGAACAAAATGGTTTTATGCTTTTTATCGCTTTTTCTTCTTTTCTTCAAAACTGAATTTAAATTTTTCACTGCAAAACACTGAACATGCAAAATACTCTAGGTCTCAATACCAATACACAACAGTCACTGGTATGTAAAAAAAAAAAGGTTGGTAAAACCAAATGCAAACGGACGGCTACTGCACATCACCACACCTTGAACTACATTCTTGTGAACATCAAAGATCCATAGAAGCTTTATATGTACCAGTGACAAGCTTACCTGTCTCCTCACAACATCAGCAACCTCACTCTGGCATGTCTAGAGTTGATTTTGTAACCTTTCTATTACTTAACACCCTTAGCTACAACACACTACCAGTCACATGCTGACCCTCCTTTACATTCAACCAGCAAAGTATCTGATAATGATTTTTTAACTGGACAATGTTATCTGTTAGAATCTACTCATCTTTATTCCATCGTGATCTCTTTCAGCGTTCATCTTGTCTGAATCTTTGAACTTACAGCCAGACATAAGTATAATGATAACAAATTACACTGAGTCTTTAAGGTGACATATATAGAAAGCTTACAGTAGAGTAAGTCCAAATATGACACATATTTGCAAACAGTCTATGTCTTTATAATAACCATGTCACAATTTTTGTCGTGACTAATAAGGCTCCACCAATATATTTACGAAAGATGAATACTGCTAAATTTGTACCAAATTTGGAACAAATATTGTTTTTCTGATGACTCATATGTTCTAAAGTACATCCTTATTTACTCTTATATATTTTTTGGTTTACATAATGAGTAAAAATTAAGCAGCGAATATTTGCATTTTTCTCGAGTGTAGTTTGTAGCAGTTGGAGAGAGGGTAATTGCACATGGTAAAAACTATGTATTCATTAAATGAACTGTGAAACAAAAACCGAGACAATACTTTGAGATTAACAGAGTCATTTGATAAAGTAGTTTGTTCTCCACAGTTGAATTTACAAAGCAAATTCAGAATCAATGAAATGAATGTCTAACGGTTTCATACATGACATTTCTTGTCTTTAATGTTTTCTTTGTTTCTGGGGGGGGGAGGGGAGGGGGTTAGGAACTGCAGAAAATATAGTAACATTGGACATGCAGTTTTAAAATATATTTTTTTACAGTAATATGTCATAGCAATGTTTTTCAATAGTTTGGCATGGTCAAGTAATCTTCAAGTTCAAATAATCCAGAAAAGGAAATAACTTTGAAAATTGGTAATCTTGCTATTTACATGGTTCAAGATAGAGAAGAGTGTTCTGAAGACAAACAGTTACAATTGAATGGATGCAAGCATCTAGAAGATCTGGTCATAGTGTGTTCAATTGCATTTTATTTTATTTTGACTTATTCTTAGTAAGTTTGGGTAAAATTGCCCAAAATGGCAATAAAAAGTAACATTATACACTTGTTGTTTTCTGATGTCATCCAGTCTGTTTACGATACCCATCATTATAAGCTTGATTTAACTCTTCAACTTCTGCAAATGACCTTAAAGTAACAACAGTTTCGGCCTTCCTTGAGTAATGGACCGAGAAACTGACTTCAACCGTATATTTCATGTAAACATTACAATTTTCTTTTGCACTTATTAAGAAGCAGCTGTATAGATTGCTGGAAAACATAAATCTTACAAAGGACATCTTCAATGCGCAACGAAGGAAACAAATATTGCACTATCACACATAATATACAGGGAATTATTTAGTGTTCTGATCTTACACAGCAGTTTCCAGGGCTCTGAACTTTGTCTGGAATAAAATACTATAATAGTAAATAATAATAATCAGCCGTTATTTTTACAACGTTTAAGCAACCACAAATGTGGGAGAAGCCCGCAAGGGCTTATGGATTACAACTTACATGTTGGGTGGCTTCCAATTCAACATTTTAACTCAAATTTGGAATTTTTTCAAATTTAGAAAGTCATTTCAGATGGGAAAACTGTAGATTGCTCTTGGATGAAAAACCCACCTTACTATGACCCGGCCGGGTATCGAACCCGGAACCTCTCAATTGCTAAGCCTTATTGCTTCAAATGCCATCGCCTTTATCCACTCGGCCACAGCACCGGTTTCTGTGTTGATAAAACGCTATGCATCTTCTCAATTATATAGCAATTTGCCGTTTTTACATAGCATTTTGCGATGCGATACGGCAAAAATTATTTGCTGATAAAAAGTATCTACTTCAAGTCAATGGTTTACCTTTTCAGATAAGTACAGAATTATACACAAAAAGGGCTTTAAAGAACACTTTTGAAAATACGTAATCAACAACAAGCCAACGGAAGTAATAAAATACTGAATTACGTCAAAGTACTTCCTATGTCAACTTTAAAGGCCAAATTTTTATAGCAATTCCGACTGACCTTTTCTTGAGCAAACACAATATGGCATGTTGAACACCAACAGGCAATATATACTTGATCAATTTAATAAGGACTCTTAAATTAATGTACGCCCTTGATGTGATGAATCTCACCTTGATCAAACTGATTGGAATAATACTTCCTTAACTATTTGAAAATGCCATCTCAGCTTCTTACTAATTATAATTTATATTATAATATTCTGAGTTCTTGGAAACTTCTTTAGTTTGAAGAAATAGAAACATCAAAATGAGTTCACCATATCTGCTGAAAATAGAGCAAAATTGAGTTGCTAATTTAACAGCTAGATACAAAATGATGTGACGGCCTTCTCAACATGAAAAATCAATTATGTGTTTCATTAGGTCAGATTTTGTCCAATTTAATTCTGTATAAGAATCACAAATTTACACATGCATTATTTCATAACTATATTCAAAGACATAAAACAAACAAACAAATAGTCACATTTAAGATGGTCGCTTATACTCGGTTTCATGATTCCCAAAGTGAGTACAACTTTCGGGAAACCAAAAATTACAGAAATCATGTTTTGCCACAGACAGGATCGTTACCAATAATCGTGTGGTCACTATTTTAGTCAATATTACAGCCAAAATGTCTTTGTCCTATCCAAAGTTTACAATAATATCCCCAACTTAGTTTTTCTGTTGTTCCTTTGCTCTTGATTCTAATTCTCAGACCATAACAAAAAGTTCCCCTACGCCTGTCTGTGCTACAAATTTCTGAGAAAATCACTCTGGAAAAGTCACCTTTGGTATGAAATCGTATAGTTTACTGAATATGTCTCGTATCTTGATGCTGTTAGCTAAATGGAATGCTGCATGTCTTAACAAACTTTGAGAGAGGATTTCTTTTGAGTCCTACATTTCACGGCTATTTCACGTTTATGTCAACGACCCAAGAGTTTAAATTTTATGGTGGCCAAAGTACTTCCATTTCCTTTTCTATGATATTTATCAACAGTTGGGAATAGGTTGAACCCAATCTACAATTTCCACCCCCCCCCCACAGGATAATGAAAACTGCATACAAGTCCATTCAATCACTATGACAATCGTAATTATTGAGTAATAACTGACAATGAACAGTGGAAAAGCAGGCAACAATTAGAGACGGGTAAATAGAGACATCAATTTCAAACGTAATAAAATATAACAAATTCACGAAAACCGCAATCGTTTAGAGAAATGAAAGATTTTTGAGGAATCGTGGAAGCGAGTGACCTTTCGTCAGTGCTCGGCTGATTATTGGAAATCAATGCACTAAAAAATGTGAGTTTCTATACTCCTCACCTGGAGGGATTAGTTTTACTGTTGGTTCAAGACGAGGATGCAACTATCTAGATGTAAAGTTTGATTGATTGGAGACTCCAGACCTGGTCAGGGACCAGCTGAAAAAGTAATCAAGCACACCTACATCCTCCCATCAGCAACACACAGCGACTGGGCTATGACTAATACTTGTTATAAACCATGCTCACCCTACATATAGTCACTATCAAAACATTGGATAGCCTTGCACACTGCAAGACTACTTTGATTTTCATACAATTTGGTATTGCATATCATATCTGATTCCAATTATGAAATATTTTTTTAATGACAAGCTGAAGAGATAATTAAACATTTCATCTGTGTCTTGTGTGAAGAACTCTTTCAAGGTTAAGGAAGAGAAGAATGGGCCATGGGGGGGGGGGGAAGGGGTGGGGAGAGAAGGTGAACGAGGGGTAGACACAAAGAACAAAGAAGAAGAAGAATGAATAATCTTTTCATCATGACATCTGTTTATGATGAAGCTAAGACCTTTCCAACAGTGCAGTTTGTGGAAGGAGGAGAAAAACCGGATGTGAGTGAGTGCATGAGGGGTGGGGTGGGGTGAGTTGGTTGAAAACCAAAAGAGTTCAATAGTATGATGTTGTAGGAATGATTGCCTTATCTAACTACATTCTATCTCTTGCATCTGAGAATGTCATTAAAGGAGCAGTGTGTAATCAATTAAATAGAGAGAGTAGGGTGATAGAAAAGCATTCTAAGAAGTGAGTGAGGTCAGTGAGTATATTGGGTGAATTGGTACAGTACTATAATATCAAAGCCAACAGGTAGATTTGACAAAGTATATATAATTTTACTGGGGCAGTGATGGAATCTTAGCTTACAGATTTGCTGGTTCTTAAGGAAACCAGACAGCAGTTGTCTATTTCATTGTCATTTTTTTGCTATCTTTGGGTGTTTTCTATGAGGAAAACGTCAACAAAAACTTTGAATCATGATCCCAAATGAGCAGGATTTGTTGATCAATTCCCACCTCCCAAAGAAGGAGTAAATAAAAGTCTCATGAAAGCCTATTACCTTCTTAAATAAACACTAAAAGTTGTCTTGAACTACAACTGTTTCATAGTATGAACCTTAACTATTTTGCATATAAGGATCAGGGCAAACCTTGTTCCTCTTTCAATAACTGGTTTGGTTGATTCCACATTTTTTGAGTGAGCAGTAAAAATGCTCCACGTAAGATTCTTAGCAACCACTAGTTCTTTCTGTGAATCTGTTTGAATGTGATGATAACGGTTTATTTAAATGCAATCAGCTGCTTCAAATTTACAAACTCCATGCCCTCTGGTTCCTCATTTGCTTTGCTTTGTTATTCCTCTAAAGTACTTAATTTCCTCATTTCTTCCTTCTTCTTCCACCTCTGCAACGTTGTTCCTTGTTTATATCGGCTTAAGAAATTCAAAACACTAATTGAGACTGACTTGGGTTTACTAATCCTGACAAAGACTGGAGGCAGTTCTTGCAGGAGAATCACTATTAAGAATATAATCCACCACAAAAAAAATTGCAGATTTATACGCCTATCACCCTTTATAAAGTGTGTGATAACTAATGTGAGATGTTCACTCCATTGAATGGCAAAACAATTACGCCAAAAGCCACTCAAAGTGATACCAGATCATCTTGGTTTATTGCAGAGGTCAATTTTCCATCTTCTACCTCTTTCTTGGTCATCTCCTTTGGATGGATAGACACAAACACTTGAAATATAACACGTAGAAGCCTGGCTCTGGTTTTGATAGCATCAGTGCCTCTAGTTATACAGAATATCAATCAACAGTTGGCAAGTTTTTATAAGAGTGTACAGCCTTGCACGGACTACGATATTAATTTACTGTACAAAGTAAACCTGTCAACTTGCAAAGCATGTAAGAATGAGACAACCATTGTGTGCTATGGTCAATGAATTGAGGGAAGGATAGATTCAATCCTTAAAATAGATAAATTTATTTGCATTCTTTGTGGATATTTTACCAGAAATCTTAGGCACATCTAAGTATGGAATGAAAGTGATATCGTGCATACATGGCTCCAGATGTGACCTTCTGCAACTTCAGTGTGTAGGTGACTAATATAACTATCCTAATCTTTCTTATTAAATCTACAAAGGTACCAACCATACTAATAGGAAACTCAAATAGTAACAGGTTTATGGAATTTATGAACAAGAATGTTTACCAGTCTGCTCTTAGAACTGCTTTTCTTCTGTGTGTAGTTTGTTCTTAATTTTGATGAGCCAATAATAACAGTGACAGTTGGTGGTAGGGGGATGGGGAGGGAGGATAGATGTGAGTGAGTGTATGAGGGTGGGGTGGGGTGGGATGGGGTGGGAAAAACCAAAAACATTATTGCAAAGTGACATGTACAAATTTCACTGCAAGTTAACATCTCCTCTCCTAGAGCCCCGATGTAATTAATAATCCAGGAAATGGAGATGCAAAGTAATTAGAAACGATGACCATACAACATCGTTTTTGATGGAAACTGAATCACATTAATTTAAATTAGGCCCACATTATTTTAAAACAAGACGCAAAACAATCTTTTAAACAAAAATGCTGAGTAAACCTTACGTCTGCAAAAGAGAGCTATTGAACAAATCAATTCCAAGGTATTAGTGGAAATACTGTAATAGCTACCTAACATGGCTACTAATGGCTACCGTAGGCCTGTTGTTACCCAGATAATCTACAAAAACAATTTAATTCCAAGAAGACACTCAAAATTTAGACGAATAAACCAGTTTCTATCCAAAGGGCACAGCGTCAAATTTCAAACACGATATCTTGTTTGACCATCTTCCTAAGATGACCGCACAAGAGTACTTGAAACCAAATACCATCAGTAGCTTAAGGACATCGCAAGTAGCAAAGATTTACTATTGATCCAACTCTACAAACAGACTGGACTGACAAAGGAGGCACGTTTCTACTTTCTGGTGATGATGTTAGAACCAAAATAATTCTGTTGAATGTCAAATGTTGGCAGATGACAAATTTTATTGTCAAACCTCGACTTATTACCTTGTGAAAAGTACAGCCGGTGACTGTATGGTGCTTTTAGCTTAAACCAGCTTTTTAAAGTTTGTTGAATACTAATTTCACTATAAAACCTTCTGATCTTTCGCGAAATGAGATGGAAATTGCAAGCTAAGGTAACCGGCTAAATTTGTTCATCTAATGAATTGTCAAATATTTAGGTACAGTATGATGCTATGCATTTTGTTGCCCAGACACTTTCAAAAATAAAATTAACCGCATATTAATTATATAATTCATAATTCATATGCAAAGTATGTAAATTATATAAATCATATGCAAAGTACATAAGTTGTATTAATCATATGCAAAAAAATTGTGACTGTGAGAACTCAATTTCTTATTTCAAACCAACAACACTATAAATTTCTAGTTCAAGTATCAAACCCATCATTTCTGTTAATAAGCTTTACCATTTTATTCACAAAAAATATGTCCTAAATATAAATAAGTAAAAGTCTCCAGGCCGAAGAAGTTTTATAAATATTTTATTAGAATCAATCTACTTTATAAAAATACAAACTTTAAATCACTATCACTGGAGTTAAGCATGTCCGCTAACCAGAAAACAGCAAACAATTTTCAACTTAATTATCAAAATCTTTAATTATTGCCAGGATCTAAATCGATACATTACTCATAAAAATCACTTGAATTTTGGCTGTAAATCTATTTGATTTAATTGAGCAGACATAATTCAAATCAATATTTATGGATATTAGTGACAGATTAATGGTAGGTATAAGGAAAGATTAAATGAAACTGCAATGGGACTTATCAGATCATGAGTAAGTAATCAATATTTCTCATGAAGGATTAAAGCACAACCACAAACCCATC
>KN885674.1:60135-77204 GCA_000934455.1 Apostichopus parvimensis | reverse complement strand
CCCCCCCGTACCCTCTGCATTCCAATTACTCCACAATACATTTTACCACTGAAATGATCATTTTAATCACTTACCATGTAAAGCTCAAACTTGGGCAAAGGGGGAAAAAAATGTCGTCCCTATAAAAATATGGATCCCTATTAACAAATTAATGACTCCAAGCAATCGGTGGAGTAAATCATAGATAACATTTAACCAGATACGTGCCATGCACACTAGCAGACATTTATCACTCACATGGTTTGTCAAACATTTGCCTTTCTCTCTTTATTTGTTTTTGGGGGGGGGGGGAGAATTGTTGAAATAAATTATGTTGGGTACACCAGACAAGAAAGTTTCAATTTGGTCTGTTCAATTTCAAAGAAACATCTACAAAATAGAACTTTTCAAATCAAGAATATTTCCTTCATACAATTAAATGAAGATTAAAAATTGAGATGACAATAAGTCACAATATCACTGTTTTAATCATGATTTTTCGCCCGAGCAAACAAGCAGCAGTTCCAATTTGTTTACATTTTCCCCAAAAAGCTCATCTTCAACATTTGTAAGATCAGCATCAAAAAGCTATAAATTCTTTGACAACTGATTAATTCCAAGAAGCCAGCTGTCTTTTAAATTTTAATTAAGTACCGATACGAATATTTACCAAGCTACAGAATGCATTTTCAATTAATACTGCAATCCAATAAATCTGAATAAGAGAAAATTTGAAAATTGGAATATATGTCTATAAATAACAAATCTATAAACTGAAGCATCAATGAGAATCTCTCTTGTGGGTGACTTTATTTTATCAAACTTTTAGGAAAAGTAAGACTTAGGATTTATACAAGTTCTTCTCATGTTCTTCTTAAAAGTAACTTTTGCAGAGTCATATCAAAGTCAGGGTGAGTAGCAGCATTTTGTCAAATATATGATGTCATAGTGCCATCAGGAAGTGTAATAGGTATCACTCTGTGTTTTGTTCATATTTTCGTAGAGATTTTAAACAGCTTTGCTAACTGTATGAACTAAGAAATATGTTAGGAATAATGGGTAGTGAAATTAGTTTGAATATTTCAAAGGTTTTAGCAACAATATTTGCAAATGGTCCCACGTTTATAGAGGAAAATACATGTGATGAACTTAATAAACAAGATGGTTTCTAGTGGTTCTTTGATATTAAATATCAACACATGTTATCTCCCAGAATTATTTTCTTAGCTGTTTGAGTAGTTCTTTAGTTTACCATGGCAAATACTGTTCAACAAAAAGTAGAACATGGCGGATCATGAAAACTAGACAATAATTAAAGCAGAAGGTTTTTAAGAAAACAGTGAGTGTTAAATGGTAGCCATATAACCCTAGATATGGTACATTAAGAGTGCTTGTGTTGTGAGTAGACAGGTTCAACAAAAGGTAGCACATGGCAGGTCATGAAAACTAGACAATAACAACAGCAGAAGAGGTTTAAGTTTTTGAAGAAAACAGTGAGTGTTAAATGGTAGCCATATAACCCTAGATATGGTACATTAAGAGTGCTTGTGTTGTGAGTAGACAGGTTCAACAAAAGGTAGCACATGGCAGGTCATGAAAACCAGACAATAAAAACAGCAGAAGAGGTTTAAGTTTTTGAAGAAAACAGTGAGTGTTAAATGGTAGCCATGTCACCCTAGATATATGGTACAATAAAAGTGCTTTTGTTGTGAGGAGACAGGTTCAACAAAAAGAATGTTGCAGATTATGAAAACTAGACAATAAGAACAGCAGAAGAGGTATTAGGTTTTAGAGTAAATAGTGAGTGTTAAATGGTAGCCATATCACCGTATATCACAGGTATGGTACATTAAGAGTGCTTTTTTGTGAGTAGACAGGTGTAAGTGAGGAACCAGGTAATTGCATATATAGTACAATGTTTTAATTTGAAATAAGATGGTTTGGTTTGTCCTACCTTTCAAGTCATTAACCAATAAAAGCTCATGATAAGAAATATCTATGATATTCTCTGAAACTTTCTGTGAGTACATTTAGAGCTCTTAAACAGCTAATATTCTGACATGTCATAATGATTTAACCATCTCATTAACAATTTCATCCTGCTTAGTCATACGACAAATGGAAACTTTCAAGAACTAATTCATCTAAACAAATTGAATCAAGTCTGGGAAAACACCAGAGCATGGAAGTCTCTATCTAGTCATCCAAGACACTAATCAGATAATAACGACTGGTGCTGAAGTTAAGCCTGTCATCGTTTGCAATTAGTTAGAGATAATGTATTTCTTAATTGCTAGCACAACAGTATTCACTTGGGGCCCCAACAAGCGGCAAGAAAAAACAATTCACCAAAGGTCACAGCATGTCGCCACACGAACAGTAAGAGAGTAACAATTCATTGAGGTCTATCGTTAACTGTTGTGCAAATATTCAAATTGGATGCCAATGGAACATCGTCATAGTAATGTTGATTATGGAAGGAGGGGGGGGGGGGGAATAAAGATACTTATTAATGACAAGCAATGAGTTGATCAAAGGCTCATTCAACATTTTGAAAACAGTTTGAAGAAATAAGAGGCTATAATATACTCTACCCTGTCCTTCATTTTGTATTTAATATATCAATGAAAAAATCTTGGTCAAATAATATCTTGCTTTGGGCTAAATTCCGAAACCACCAATTTATAACAATCAATATTTTAATGAGCACTATCCAATGAAATAATTGCTAATCAATATTTTCTCACATTCAGTATGTATCACAATCGACAAGGTTTTCTCAGGGACTGTGCGCTGTTGTTAAAAGAATGAATTATCTTTTATCCTAATTGGGTCATGTTTATACAGACCATCAGTTGTAAACCAGCAGTGGTCTGTTAAACAATAGACACATGGAAAGAACAATGAAATTAGTCAGAACTGTGGACTATATTTCTCACCAAACTTGATCTGAATGGCATTGTGGTGGGTGGACACCTTTGTAGAGAGAGGGGGTGCTAAATTTCTATAAATTTCTTCCTGTTTCTTGCCCATGACCTCAGGTGTGGTGGTACACAATGATAATTTAATAATGGTTCAAGAATTTGTTGTCAGTTAAAAGAAGTTAACCTTTTTAAACTCAGAGGTTAGCTACATTGTCAGAAATTGAAGTTGAACTGCTGAGAATAATGTTTGAAAATAGGAAATAATCCATCTAATGCACTCAAAGTTTGAGACACATTGGATGGTTGGGGGGGGGGGAGGAGGGTGGGGCACTTTCACTTTCTCTTGTTTCTTTTTTATAAGTACTGGTCTACCTACACACAACTGTATTCAAGAGATGTAGGGCTTGTAGATTTGGAGAGGTAAGGGAGGTGGGCTTTGACAAGGGAGTGAGTTACTTTCTGGTTTCCCGAAAACTTTGAAATCACTCTTACCAACCTTGCAAACCTTGCAAAATTGTGATTGTGAGGAGACCGCGGATTGCAAAGTAGGCAACGACTATAACGCAGATCAAAAAGTCGGTAATTACTATTACGGTTAGATTCGCCCAACATGGCAACATACAGAAACGTTGTACTCAAAGCCGAAGCCAAAGTGAATTTATCAGGTCACATATCCGGAGTCTATGCATGGTAAGTTCTTCAATACCGTCCTCGATACCTATCGGGAAACATTTCATACTGTAGTTTTGTTTCTTAAGGGAACAGGTTCATATCATTAGTTGTATAATTCATCCTGTAAAAGAGTATTGCTTTTCACCAACATAACAGTACTTACCATGATATGGTAGTAACACATACCCCCTCTTCTCTTCATTAGTTATCCCAGAAATGGGTAAAATCTATTAAAACAAAAGAAATATTAAAATATTAGCTATCATCCTATGCTTGATGAAAACATGAAAAGGTGATGGTACCCATACCTTTGACAATTTCAATCATTTTTCCATGAAAAGCAATAAAATTAGAAGTGGCTTATGGCATGTGCAGAAGAAGCCTTGCGCTTGAATGGTAGATATGAACATGTAGTGGTAGACACGAGCATACAATGGTACAAGAATCTGCCATCCGTGAATTTCACACACTGCATATAATTTACAAACTGATCATGCTGTATATGCCTTTACTGATCTTCTACATGAATAATCAAAAACAGAAGGGGAAAAAAAGGTCAGTATCAATCAGTTGTTAAAAAATGAACCTGATTATCCTGGAGGAAAAAAACAATGGAGTATCCAGTATGTGTCTCACCTTGAGAGACAATTGCCTGTTGTCAGGAGAGTAAAGCAGTCTATTGTGATGTGAAAGCTGTGCTAGCTAACAATGCCTGGTCAGGAGTCACCAATCAGCATTGTTATCTATAGTTCAATCGTCTTAAAGCAGCTTGTTGAGTTTGCTCTTCAGGACTTTTATTTTATAAATTTACTATTCAATATTAAATTCTATCACAGTAAAACAATATTTTATCAACTTATCAGTTTGACCACTCCAGTTCCATCTCAAGTAATGAACTTAAAACTTGAAAGCAAACAAATTTGGAAACCTTCCAACTTGCTGTATTACATGTTTAATATTAATACTCTCCTGCAACAGTTTAATTCGGTATTTGAAATGTTGAATTTCAATCTAAAGTCATTAACAACTGGCTCATTATGGTTCCTTATGGTTCATTATGATTATTTAATGGTTAAAGTAACATGTACCAGGTTTCATATCTTTACAATTTGCAATCCTAGTTTGGATAATATCCAGTTAATTTGATAAATTAATCAACCAAATGCAAATCAGCTGCTTTAATACCTTATCACCAACGCTATGTAGGACAGGAAATCATCCCTCTCCATGTGGTCAACTATGATGATTTCCTCAGGTTTGTTGTGCACAAATACACTTGGTGCAATCTATAGATAAACAACAATTCAGTTCAAACCTACCGGACACTAACTTAAAAATTTGCTTCCAATCTGTAATTTGTAATGAGACGGAGACCATTCTTTCTACCTGCCATTACCAGAGAATCATTGAAATTTCTCAATTTTTTATTTTTTGTCTTCTTTTCTTTTCTCCATTGTATGTTTCATAAACCACATAGCTCAAAATTAAGAATATTACAGTACTTGCCTGTTTACTACATCACAATCATATGGTAAATCAAACTAAATTATCCTGGATGGAATTTAATTCAAACTGAAATAAATGGGCCATACAAGTTTAAAAGCAAACAGCTGTTGACTTGTCAAACAAAGAGTAAAACAGCTAGATGGAAGAATTAATGAATGCAAGTTGACAAAGAAACTCATGCAAGCTTTGGACTCCAATGGTCCATTTGAATCCTTCCTAAAAAGAAAACCAAATATTTGATTTTACCTAAAAGTTCAACAAACATTCGAAAAGGTCAGTCTGATCTTGTAGGAATTCATGCTGGTGTATATATCAGTGTGGGAGGGTAATTGAAAGGACTTGAAGGTTATTGACAATTGAGTTGTTGACAATTGACAACTCATAATCATGGACATTAAATATGAATGTAAGAGACTGACTTCGGTCAGCTTGCGGCTTTGATAAGCCAATGAGGCTTCTTCGCGAGTTCCTGCTTGCAGGAGGATCTAAATACATACAAACATACATACATACATACAGTACAAATAAAACGTCAAGTTTCCTAACTGGAATCATGATATATGGGGAGAGTCTGCACCTTACCACAATCTTGAATTCCTCACAGTTATTTACATACGGAAAGGAGCAAAGAAATATATGGGATTCGATCCATAGCTCAGTTGGTAGAGCCCTGGGCTTGTGACCCAGAGGTCACTGGTTCGAATCCTGTTCTAGCCGTAACTTTCTGAGCTCTTTCCAGTGTTTTGCAAATATTCCCGATCAGGTTTCCATTTTTCATTTCCTTATATATGACTTGTTTTTTTCATATTTAGTTCTGCTGTGGGCATTAAATAACCTTAAATTGCTATTAAAGGACAAAATAACTGACCGTAAATCACCTCCCCTCATGTACCCAATTCCGGAAAAATACCAAATTCTTGAAATGTACCTTAAAAAATCAAAGACACCTGTCATAAACACAACTTCAAGACTACTTTCTGCAAATGCTTGGTTCATATTTCCCGAGTGGCGTTTCTCCACACACACTCGAAATCTTTCGCAGCTATTTATGCAAATTTCTTACTCCAAATTCCCTACAAGGGTTTTGACTTTTTTAGTCACAAATTTAATCAATATTTCTTGATAATCTCATTTACTCAGCAAATTAAAGATTGTTAAAGGATTTCTCAGTCGCATTGCTAGCCGCAGATTCAGTCGCTGCTCTCGAACATACAGTTCGTGTGTATCATCACTTTCGGCTGGAGGCTACATGATTGAAAAACTGGTGGGGTTTTGCAGATCTAATATAAGAAGGTAACAGGGGCTTGTAGACATGCATGGGGGCCAGTGGGTAGCACAAGCGAGAAATCAAATTAGGGTAATTCAGATAAATTGGATTTTACTGGATCTTCGGCTTATGGGGGGATCACTTTCATCTGGAAAAGTTGAGAGAGAAGGTGTTGTACTGTTTGTATATTAAATAGAGGTACGAGGTAGTGGATTAAAGATGAAGCTATAGAAACAATAGAATAAAGTTCTTGGGAAGATCCAATCCAAACAGATTTATGTTAGTTACAGCAATGTACTTAAAGGTGTTATTAAGTACTGTGATACTGACATTGAAAATTCATACTGAAAGACTGAAAGGGACATTACAAAAGCAACTGAAGCTTGTGATTCATACCATTACAATTAACTGATCTTTAAATGTTAAAAGACACATACCAGTAATTCCATCATTAATTAATGTACAGTATGTGACCCTAAGTGAATTGCTGGAGAAAACCATGTATCCTCAAACAGAGAAAAGGGAAAATCTCGAAAATTGTCTCATTAGCTATAACGAACAGGGAATAAGGGTATGACCAGGGTATGGCGGTATCGCATAGCAAACTTCCATTCAAAATGAGTACACTGCTTTACGATTGCAAACATGTCACGAAAATTTGTATCTCTAGACAGGAATTATCATACAGTATTTTGGACAAAATTTAGAGTCTTAAAACTGCTACACAAAACTTGAAAGCTAAACTATTCCATGATGAACTCTTGAGCATAAACTGACATCAGAGAGCCACTAGTACTTGGTGTAGTATATCTTCACTTTTAAGAAACTTGTTTATTGTTTCAATATCACTAACATGCTATCAAAATGGCTAGGGACCCTTCCTTTGATGTACGTGCCACAAATTTCCTAAACTGTTCAAGCAAAACAAGGAAATGTGAATTATATACTCCTTACAGTAGAACCTATAACATCTCATTTATGCAAAATCAGGGCTAATTTTCTAAGTTGTTGCAATCTCTCATTATGACCAAAACTCTGTTCAAACAACCACAATCAGCTTCCGAGATCCTCATCAAACTCATTGCATTGTAACTAAATATTCCCAAAAGGGGTAAAATGATGAATTGGTATCACCCACCATCATTTTAGAGATACCAATGTAAAATAAAATCTATAGTGGTATGCCTACAGTATGATCTACAGTACTTGAATATTAATAATAATAATAAATGAGACTTATATAGCGCCAAATCAGTAGACAAAAGTCACTGCTCAAGGCATTACAAAGAAAGCGGAGTTTTACCCGCCCAAAGCCACTGTTCTATTCACTAATCCAACAAATCTCTTCTACAGTGTACTTATTGGTCTTTCTTTGTTAATTTTGCTACATTTTTGTCAGACGTCCAGATAAAATTCCTTAAACATTTGCCTTGAAAATTGTACACTCTCTCCGACATATACAAACAATTGCCACTTGAATGATAGCAAACTTCTGTCATCAAAGTCAATTCACCTTCTCAACCCCATCCATGCTTCCTTTCAATCCACTAGTTGTCAAATTCTATAAATGGGACAGTTATTTCTAAGCACACTCTGGTTGGTCTACTCCCTGGTCCCATGACATTTCCAACCAACTAAAATCCAGACGTTGAGGCAATCTTAAAACACTGAGCGCCTCTAGCAACAAACTGGCTTCCTCTGATCCTGGCTGGCGTTGATATTCACAAAATATGGAAAAACACATGTAACCCTGTTATGAGCACATCAGAGATTCTCCCAAACAAAAATAATATGATCCCATGTAACTCACGTTCCTTCCTTGTTTAACTTATTACTTAAGATTTCAAAACAAATCAAGGCATGTTCCTCTTAACTGTATAAACTCATCAGAACAGTCTCAATTAGAGAGTTCAACTAGAAGGTGTATATTTTCTTGACATATAGCGAGTTTGGTAAATATGCTTGGATTGGAAAGTTTGGTGCCCAGCCCTTAAACAGCGGCATAAAGCACCAAACATATTCATAAACATGAACATGAACACAGAACAATGAAACACAAACAGGGCTTGGAAATGATTACTTACAAGCTATAAACCAACTTGCTACAACTAACAAGCTACAACAAACTTACTAGAGGAAAGTCCTGCTATTGATACTGTGTATTAAATCTTTGCACCCAGTCACACAACACAACCATTGAAAAGCTCTGTATTATCAATGACAACTCACTCCCTCTCAGCTCCCGGTTCCAAAAAGCATAAATTCCTTTCCCAATTTAATAAAGCTGATAGTCGACTGCTGCTGACTGTCGGCGGTGTGCACTAAATCTTGTTTGGTATCCCTTCCTGATTTTCACTACACAAGCACTTGACTTTTACTAACTAGAGCTGTTCTATTTATAATAGGAATTACACTTTACCTATCGAATAGGATCGGTCAGTTCAAGCAGGTTAACAAACAGAGACTTAGAAGATATCGTACATGTAACTAACAACTCATCATTAGCCATTATATGAAATGTAGTAAACCGGGTTGAAGTAACGGAACTACATAGCAATGAAACGCCTCAAAGTCAAGACATCTGAGATGATATGACGTGTAGGGAATGTGAGATGCTAGCTGTGACTAAGCATGCCAGCTGGAAACATAATTGGGGACATTCCTTTCTTAGTAGCTCCAGTTCATCCCTTCCAACTGAAGCACCAGTTTGTAGTAGTATTCATCACTGCTGGCTGTATTGCTCATCCTTACAGCATGGAGGTGATTACTGAAAGGTCAGGATAGGATGCCACAAGAACTACTCACTGTGCTTCTTGGTAGGCTGGAGTTAAAAGTGAAATGTTGGCACATAACACATGGTGTGTCCCCACTGCATGGTAAATTCAGGGGTGCATGGAAAGGGATCTGAACTTCTTCCAAAGATAAGTAATAAAGATGAGTAACACTAGCATCATATGGTATGCTTAAGAGTCATCATCTTCTTCAAAGAATTTCATCAGAGCAAAGCCTCGGAGTTTGACACAATCTACCAAAAAAATACCTTACATAGTCCCATGTGTAGTATATTTCCAAACCAGTTATCTCCTTTCCAATCCATCTTAATAGACATTACACTTTTCAAATTTAAGACACTGCAGTGACTGCACTTGATAGCAGATTTACCTTTATAAAACTGCATACATCATATGAAATGCAGTAAATTCTGAATTCCGAATGTGGATCAGCCCCCCAACCACCAAGTTTGCCAATCCCGTTCTTTCACCCTCTCTTCACACTCTCTCTTCACCCTGCCCTTTCTTGCCCATCCCTCACCCTTCCCTGACCCATCCCTCACCCTCCCCTTGCCAATCCCTTACCCTCCCCTTACCCATCCCTCACCCTCCCCTGCCCATCCCTCATCCTTCCCTTACCCATCCCTCACCCTCCCCTTTCTTGCCCATCCCTCACCCTCTCCTTACCCATCCTTCACCCTCCCCTTGCCAATCCCTCACCCTCCCCTTGCCAATTCCCCTCCCTCCCCTCACAGTGAGCTGCATCCCTCCCTGATCTATGTCTGACCTCAGTCAGATGCTGTATGCATGATACTTTCAGGCTTCCGTAAAACCACACACAAATCACATCAAGTGTATAGCTTGAATAGCAAGAGCAGGCTTTATATCCATCTCTAGTGTTTTATAGGCGCTAAAAGGTTTGTTTTGGGATGACTTTCACACTGTGCTCCCAGGAAATAAATTACATTTCTAATTTTGAAATTCACTTAAGCTTATTGCCACAGGATATAGAAAATAGAATAACTTACTGTAATGGATTCTATAAACTGCTTCCAATGAAGACTACTGTATAAGCATTGTAAACCTACTCTACACAATGAGAACCAAATGGATAGTTCATTCACTGCACCTCAAACCTCTTTCCTTTTTTTTTATCATACTTGCCTTTTTTTTGCTTTTAATTCTTCAGTTTATATTCATTACCATCATTGAAGAGCAGAAATGTTTCAGTTGAAAAAGTGAAACATTCTGCCCCAATTACTCCACTGATTGTACAGTTACAACAATAACTTCCGAAATGTGTTCTGCGGCAAAATCCATCAAAAACCCATCTCGTATTTCCATCACAGAGTACACACGTGACACATGCTCCCCATTGAATTATCCCGATCCGTGATTTCATGTCATTACTACACTGATTGTCTACAGACAATAATTAAGAGAAGCCGCAAAAGTGGAAAATTGCCCAGCTGAAACAACCAGGATTACTCACTTTTTTTCTTCTCTTTAATTTATTCAAGCTGGAAGACCTGTTTGCCACCAATCGAGTGTTTGATTAATATTATCTCAGATTTGGTGCGTCACGAACACCGCATTATTAATTTTATGCAATTCATTCATCTTTTTCTCAGACACCTTCGATGCAACTAGGATGAATGAGTCAACTCAATTAGTTGCATGAATGCACAGAGCCAAATCTTAAGTCTAACAACTTTCTTGGGGAAAAAAACAGTTTCAAAAAAAGAAAATCTTATCGCGAGGTTAAGCCAATTAGGCTTTGTCTTATCGATGGCAGATGTTAAATAATACCGAATGTAATTTGGAATGTTTTAAGGGCCAAAATTCGGTGACAAATGTCACGGTTTTAGGAGAACATTTCTATGAGTCAACTCCTAAAACAAGGTAAACCTTTAATTAAATCTTAAAACATTTCTTAGTAAAAGTTGAGAAACAGCTGTTTAAAATGTCGCCTTGGGTGGGGGGAAGGAGAAAGAGAGAGAGATATTGCAAGTTTGTTTTAACCATGCTTCGAAAGATTGTAAATTGCATATATATCCATAATTCTAACTAGTACAGATATTATATGAAAATTTATGATGTAAATTACTGTAGTTGTAGGAGATTACTATGGGTTTTAGACTTTTAGTACAATAACCATTTCCAATTACTACTTTTCCTTACCATTAACAGATTGTTAGTGTAAAACATAATAGGAGCTGGGTCAGCAACAATGTGAGTGGACCTTAGTAAATGGCAAAGATTTATATATGAGACAAAGGTTTTGAGGTGGGTTGGGGAGGATGGTGCAAGAAAGTTTGGTCTCAAACTAAAAGTTCCAGTACCAACTCCTACATAGTGAACACAATTGTCCTAAACTGAGAGATAACAACAGCCCCATCTGCTCTTACCCCACCCCCTCCCCTCTACCCAAAGTATAACTGTATGTACTGCAGGTCTCCACCTTAATATTAAATTTGATCAGTACAATGGTTTGTTTTCTACCAGTTTAAGTTCAACCAGTAATCTACCGGTCATCACATGTTTAACTTTCAGGAGATCGTAAGGAGTAAAACTAGTACATGAAGACAGACTTTATCCCATAATGATATAAGTTGTAAACTAGCACAAAACCTCTGCTAAATTAGCCCCTCGTTAATAAAACCATTCTCCTCCATTATGCCTCAACAGTTTCATTCCTTCACATCTCTAATTATCTCTGACCTAATTCACACGCAGTAACATTTCCTCCCTCTCCGTCTCTTTCTTTCTCTCTTCCACCGAACTACTCTTCTGTCTCTCTAGGTATATTCCTCATCCTCCTCCTCCTCCACATACCACCCCTCTGGCCCTTCAAACCCGAGGAGAGCAATACCGATCCTTCATTATCCACCTTCCGTTTCCGACTGCAGCTCACAGAGAAAGAATAAAAGACACCACCACAAATTTGATTAACTTTTTCCGTTAATGAGATCTTCTTCCCTCTGTACATCTCTCCCTCCCAAACTCTGATTTTTTTTACATTTTACTAAACCTCCTGTTTTCCTTGTCATCGGTGTCTGTTGGTTGGGTGGAGTATATATATATAAGACCAGCGACTTCAATAATTCTTACAAATTACCACACCGGCAATTTTTTTTTCGTGCCAGCCTGGAGCAAATTGAATCAAAGGTACTGAAGACATTTTACAATATCCGAGCTCACAATAGTCTCTCTGATTCATATTTTCAAAATGTTCCAAAGAAGAAGAAAATTAAAGGAAAGCAATTTTTCTGCAACTTATAACATTTGGTTCAATGGGATGATAAAACTTATGAACTTGTATCAAGTTGTGTGTTTGGTAACGACAATAAAAAATTTGATACAGTATGTTGGTAATCAGATACAGTATTTAACTCTACCATGATATGATCCTAAGAAAGATGCATAGCACACCTTGCCCCTCAAAAAAATATAAGAATATGGGAATAAAGATATGAAAGAAAAGGGTTAATGAAGAGATAAAGGCTTCAAGTTTATGGCCTAGAACAAAGGTTCAGATGTTTCTGTTTGGATGAAGATTGCAGCATGGTAAATAAAATAACTTCTTAATGATTCTATATTTTGGCAAAATATGATAATTGTATAAATTTCTACTACATACTGTATACTCTTTGAGCAGAAATACTGTAGATCTCCATTTCTGAAGCTTCACATAACTTTTCAAACCAAGAAGTGTCTGTTCAGTGTTCACATTAGCTGTATACTTTTAATGGCCTTGTTGACAGTAGTATATTTTGCAGGCTATAAGCCTGATATTCTTGTATCAAGTTAAAACATTGACACTAGTTTATTTTGAGTGTACAGGTTCCTTTATTCAGGTTACCATCATCACAATACAATATCCACATTTGTCTTACGTACAGTAACATATAGTGTCATATTGAAAAACATCCACCTTTTTCTTAAATAAGATGAAGGGAACAAACCCCACCCCCTCGTCTTTTTCCCCCTCGTCTTTTTCTCCCTCCCCCTTCCCCCTTCCCCTCCCCTTCCCAACCCACCCCTCACCTCTACCACCCCATCTCCCATTAGATTTTCAAGTTTTGACCATTTCTGACATCAAGTTAGTAGCAAGGTTATGACACATCATGTGCGTCCATGCTTTGTTTTTGGTGTTTACAGTGTTTACAGTGAGGAGACAGGTAAGGGAGCAATGAAGTAAATCTTTCCACAAGATGCTCACATATTATTCACCTATTACAGATAAGAAACGAACCTCTAAACTGTCCTTTCAAAGAAAGAGAAAAATTCCTGACAAGGAAGGAGATGTGTAATACTTTACTTTAAATGTCAAAGAACTGTGTTGTGTCTACAGAATAAGTAAATATTTTTCTGTTTGAAAATTCAACAGGAAACCACATGGATGTGTAAAATGTCAAGACAGATTTTCATGATAAAAATAATTCGAAACTGTAATTTTTTTTTTTTTTTTACTCTTTTGCATGCAAATACTGTAATACCAAATGTGATTCTTACCACAGAATAGAACTATTAAGTATGGATTGAATAATAACATTAATTGGATGGCCCGGATATGTCTCCAAGAATCTTAGTTTGATAACTTGAACTCCTATTTTGAGAAACACTTGCTTGGTATGCTTGGTAAGTTGTAACAATTCACAGCTGAGTCATATATAATTTAAAACATTAAGTGACTTGAAAGTGTTACTGAAGCTTTTCATCACAGAGATAATGCAATGAATCTAGAGTCAGTGAGTGGACTAAGATCACTTATTATGACTCGGACACAACCTTAGCTTGACCTTAGATTGACCTGACTTGTTACAACTACTCCCCCCCCCCAGGCTCACAGCTGCTGTTAGGTTTAAATATCATGACAGGTACCAAATTTTAGTGGTCAAATTTCCAACCAGTCAGTCAGCAAAACAGAAATTCTGTACATCACTCATATTTCTCTTATCTGCTCTGAACTCTGTCCTGCTGTTTATATATATTTAATAGATAACACCAAAGACATAGAAAGGCCCTCCTCCCTCGCTCTCTCCATCTCACTCTCCTCTGAGTAATTTCAGAGAGAGACTTTATTTACTCCATGATTTACCCCAGCAGACTTGCAGCTCTGTAGATTCTCATTCATCACTATGGTAACCAGCTTGATAAAAGACCTGGCTAATCTCTGTTAATTATCTGGACACAACCTTCACAGTTTAATAGGTTTTCTAGATACCCAGGGGCATTGATGCAGGACAACTACTTCATCCATCCTGGTAGTAATATCAATAGCCCCTTCTGACCAGTAATCTCTGTCTACTACAAACAGGTCAAATGGACTTGACCTCCTGGTTGCACTTTTTATGTGCTTAGGATATTAGTAGTGAGTCTTGTCCACAGATTAAATTGAGTATATATTTACTGTAGTTTTTCAATTCTTCAGTTGCACATTTTGCATAATTATTATAATGTTACCTATCTGATGACTACCTTTAATTGATCATTAACCCAATTATCATAGTTAGATTTAATTGTAAGGATTTATCCTATCTAAAGAGAGTGCATTTTCATGAACAAAAGGACACACTCCCTACTGTATGCATATATCCTTCACTAACAAGAACATTTCCTATGGATATTTTATTAGCGAAGGTATGGATAGTTGGGTGGATCACTACCTATATGATGAATATACATGAGACACATCTCAGCCATCCTTATCTTGTTTCACAGTCAGGGAGTGTACTCTTGACAGTCTTGAGAAACAATACTTTGGGAGTTCTCTCTTCATATCTTTAAATATTCACAGGTTTACAAGGAAAACAGATTCAAAACACAATACAGCGACTAAGTTCAGTTTATAGAATACAATATAGGTTAGCATAAATGAGAGATAATTAAAAGGTCAGCCAACAACATATAGAGTTTCTGCTTGGAAGTCTAGTTGAGACTGAAGACAGTGCAATAATATGTCTTCTCTTCCAAATGTGTGAAATATTGCTCATTAATTAATGTAGGATAATCTCCCCATTATCTAACCTCCCCTACCCCATCTTCCTCCCCATCCCCCCCCCCAATGTCATGCAATTAAATTAACCCACATTAGTGTAGCAGTTTCCTTCTACTTTCCCTCCAGCTCCCCAATCGCTACCCAAACCCTAATCCCTCACCATCCCACCCTCAGAAGTGACCACCGCTACCCAAACCCTAGTCTCTCACCATCGCACCCCAGAAGTGACTACCGCTACCCAAACCCTAATCTCTCACAATCCCACCCTCAGAAGTGACTACCACTATCCAAACCCTAATCCCTCACCATCCCACCCTCAGAAGTGACTACCGCTACCCAAACCCTAATCCCTCAGAAGTGACTACCACTATCCAAACCCTAATCCCTCACCATCCCACCCTCAGAAGTGACTACCGCTACCCAAACCCTAATCCCTCACCATCCCACCCTCAGAAGTGACTACCCCTACCCAAACCCTAATCCCTCACCATCCCACCCTCAGAAGTGACTACCGCTACCCAAACCCTAGTCTCTCACCATCGCACCCTCAGAAGTGACTACCCCTACCCAAACCCTAATCCCTCACCATCCCACCCTCAGAAGTGACTACCGCTACCCAAACCCTAATCCCTCACCATCCCACCCTCAGAAGTGACTACCGCTACCCAAACCCTAATCACTCACCATCCCATCCTCAGAAGTGACTACCGCTACCCAAACCCTAATCCCTCACCATCCCACCCTCAGAAGTGACTACCGCTACCCAAACCCTAATCCCTCACCATCCCACCCTCAGAAGTGACTACCGCTACCCAAACCCTAATCCCTCGCCATCCCACCCTCAGAAGTGACTACCGCTAACCAAAACCCTAATCCGTCACCATCGCACCCTCAGAAGTGACTACACCCCGCCCCTAACTAGTACTGTATCAATAACACCTTACTAACAGTGATCAAGAGCAGAGTTTTGTTTCCAAGTATGAATTTCACACATTACAAGTCAAGGAATGTAAGGTTGCTAATAAATATTTTAAAACAGTAAAACTAAACTATGTTCACCTCTGTAGAACCCTGACCTTAAGTGTGAGACATTTTTTTTTATATCTCTTGTGTTATTATCTTGAGTGCACTGTTACTACAGATACTGTAGTAATAGTGAAACCCTGGGAAAAAATTGTAAGTGGTAGCCTGGTAAAATGCAAGGTGCAACACTCACTGTACAATCTGGAGAGATGTCCTACCTGAATAGAAATTATCAATTGACTGGATAAAACTGCTGCAGGCACTTGGGTTTCCATAAGTACTTTATCTATTGTAGTCTGCAGTTGTGTCAGTCCTTTCTCAGCAAGATGTCACCTTACAGAATGCAGACTGTTGATAACATTGGTGTATACAGTATGGTTGGGTAGATAGTAAAAGTTCTGCAAAAGTCTGACAATAGTCATATTTCCATGAACTAGCAAAGGGACTTGTATCTTCATCACCCTAGCATAGTCATTTCCCAGGACTATAATAGCTATAAAAAGTACTGTATATATGACAACAGTTGACAGACATTCTATACCTTCGATCAGGAGGTTCTAATCCCAAGTTTTTGAGAATATTGTCATTCTTTCTCGAGATGATTAATTTGTTGCATTTTCATATTTCATAGATCTATCAGTACAATTGAAACTGGCCAATGAAAAGGTTGTTTTTTCTAAATTGTATTAATCACTGATTACATTTCCTTTTCCGTTTATCAGTTTTGTAAATGACAGGTTACCAGTAGCAGCTGTCTTGGATATCAAACCAACCTCAGAATGAGTCACATTTATGTGAACCAAAACTGAGACTTTTTATTCATATAAATTTTCTACTTTCTACTCCTCTTTCATCCTGTAAATAACTACTCCCACCAAATTCTCATTAAAATTGCCATAAACACATATCACATGACTTTAAAATTA
>KN885674.1:39004-59605 GCA_000934455.1 Apostichopus parvimensis | reverse complement strand
AAATCTCTTCAAGGACACACTTGGCCTGATTTCGAAGCACCTGCACAGCAAAATTTGTATTTACTTGAGATGCATCTAAAAAGTTTCAGAAATAAGCAAAAGTAAACCTACTTGCTGAAACCCTCTTATTGCAAATTCACTACAACCTAAAAATACAAGCAATTGATGAAATGTTCATATTTAATGTTTACATACGTAAACATATAATACTATTAAAAGGCAAACTTTTGAATAATTTTTGTTGTCACAAGTATATAACTAAGCTGCAATCTTTTGTTTCTAGATCTAGATAAATTTAATAATATTTTCTTTGTTACTGGTATAATCAGACTAAATCACTAAAACTAAGGGTTTACGGATTCGAATAGAACTTCAAGTTGGTATATATTAATATTTTAAGTATTTACAGTCTGCAATAGCATAAAGAATCGTTAGTTAATTGAAGAATGTAATATAGGTAGGGGCACTAAAAGTGGATTAAAATGACTAATACAAAATGCCCGAGGTGGGATGCGACATTAATCAAACCAGCAACGCCTCCGATGTAAGAACAGATCTCCATTGATGATGTCCAAAGAAAATAATATTGCAAACAGCTTCAATTTTTAGAGAAATAAATATTACTGTATCTTAAAATGATATATCTTTGTTACTCTATGAAAAGTACTGTGTGCTTGTTAAAGGAAACAGTGTAAAGATTCCATCACTTCTGTGTTGGAAAAAAAAACTGTAAAATTTCAAGGATGGTTCCGAACTTCCAGAACCAAACCATTAAAAGATTGAATTCCAAAATGTGATTTACCACAATACCGACTTAGACAAAAGGTTGTACAAATAAAGGTAAGGTGGCTACCATCTTTACTCACTGACAAGAATAATCAAATTTTACTTGCAGCATATCTCGAAATTTGGGAGGCTTTTCAAAGATTGTATAAAACAATCTTCCAAAACATGAAAAAGTGAAAATTACAAACAAATGATTTCACTGCCTAAATAGCTTCAGCTCAAATAGAAGTAAAACAGAACTGAACCTGAAAATAGAACGATTTCTACTGTAGATGTAGGTCACTGTATGAATATCAGCTAAAGGAGATATCAGTTTCCACAAAGACAAATATCACACTTTTCCATGAATTCCCATTAGAAAACAGTCTATAATTACCTCTTTTGCTCTGGGATATCAGGAAGAAGAATCTCCTTTGC
The DNA here is from genome assembly GCA_000934455.1 of Apostichopus parvimensis. NCBI lineage: Eukaryota > Metazoa > Echinodermata > Holothuroidea > Aspidochirotida > Stichopodidae > Apostichopus > Apostichopus parvimensis. The sequence goes on along the minus strand of KN885674.1, from coordinate 58,402 downwards.
ACCTGAAGAATAAAAAATAAAACAATAATAGTAATAATTCCCTGGGTAATAACTGCTCCACTTTTAGACTTCACAAACCATCAACGATTTAATAATTCAAGTACCCCTAACCTTTTATTTGTACTCTACACTTTATTCACTTTGTGTGGATTTGGGTGTGTGTACAGAAAAGATAGGTGCATGTGGAAGCAGGTTAGGATAAAGTTTTAATTTGTATATTTCTCTTTTTGATTTTGTAATACTCATTGATAATTATTATTCAAAAACACATAAATTTGTCTAATTCCTGCAGTATCCTAGAATCATAGTAAGTTTACCTCCAGATACTAAAGATTATCACTGACTTCATTTATTTTACAATATTTTGGTGGGCAATTACTTTGTACATTAAGTGCAATAATTTCATTTTTATCAATACACTGCCATTGCACACATGTAATGTGTCACGTTATGATAAACCCTTTATCGAGCCCTCCTTTATACCGGAAACAAATACAAGTTCGGATGAAGTCTACAACCTTAAATAAGGTCAACATTTGTCCAAATTAAAAGTCAAACTCTGTAAAAGAAAGAGAGATACATTTCCACCTTTTTGCCACTGTAATCACCAACCTAATCATCTGCCATGAATCACACATTTTGATAATTGACCAATGGCATCGCACTGAATGTCCCAACGAAAATCATAGAGACAGATCTTTGTTACAGTAGACAGCGAGGACGATTTACTTTAACCGGAGGGATAATATTACACCAGGGTACCCTCTTGGGGTGGTTCCATTACATCAGATTCCCTTCATGACTCATGGTTCCCTCATTTTTTGATCAAGAGTCGGTAATGAATGAAAAAGTAAAGACTTTTCATATCTTGAGATGAGTTGAATGACTGACAGGGCAAGAGATTTGACTTGTCTGTTGACTCAATCAGTTGAGGTTCCCAATCACTGTATGAGGACCAGCAATACCCTTTTTTCTCAATAAAGGTTTACTATTAATTTTGCCAGATTTTAAATTCCCTCTCCATATTCCATTTTCCTTCCCTTTTCTGTAACAGGTAGGGGGGTAAGGAGGGGAAGGATGGGGTGCAGGTTACAGCTGTTAACTCAGTCTTTAGAAATTGAAGAAGGTAACACATTGTGAACTTGTGAACTGTCAAAAAAGTTCCAAAAACCATCCCTCCCTGGTTTGCACATATACAACAAACACAATGCCAACATGCTTTGAGGTTTGGCTCGTTGAATGTATGGCATGCAGTGACTAAGTATGACAATAAACTATGAAAATAGTTCCTTGTTTTGGTTGCAACTTGCATTCAATGATCTTGACTTACAGTACCAGTGTACAATAGCATGAGTAATATGGATACATGTACAATTTCCTTTGGTATGAGTACGAGTACAAGGTTCAAACCATGAGTTAAGTCATTTTGCATTAGTTCCTATTACCTCCCTGTAATAATATTGATAAATACCCAGAATACAAATTCAAATCCACACAAGGCTGAGCACCAGTACCGATAACTATGCTAGAACATTCATGAGTACTACAAACTCACTGTAAAAGTCTGCTGAATAGTGACACTATATGACATAACTGAAACAGTTATCTGGCTTGGACGCAGCCAAATGCATCGTAAATGAAAAGACTCTTCACTGAAACTGCAGATCAATATCATACAAATAGAATGTATTTTGTTATTGTACATTAACTATGACCTCTACCAAAACAGACGCTTCTTCTCAGTATGAGGCATAATCAAGTTTATTTAAGCCAGTTCTGTATCCAACTTCTATCCTTCAGATATTCAACCACAGACTAGGGACCAAAATGAAAAAAGCTTCTCTAAAGTAATAATTATAGTTCTGTAACTAACTAACCTAATCCAACTCAGGTTTCCTTCTGAAAGGTAGGTCTATAGATGAGTAATTTATTCAACTCTTCAACCAAATAGTCTCTGTATAATATGTCTTAGAGCCAAAGTACTAACAGCCCACTCCTGACACCACAATACCTCCCAAACAGTTAGGATCAGAGAAACACAATGCCACCAAGCTTTCGATGCCATTGTTGTATGTCTAGGCTACATAATGGTACAAGAGTTATGTTCTTGCTACCAGTTCTTCACAACAATGAAAGCATTCACTGACCCAAGGCCTTAGCTGACTATGTAGAATGCATGCAGAACACTGAAACAAATCCTGTCCTACAGTATACTAGCTAGTCTGTGTACCTCACTCACTCAGATAAAAAGGTGTCATTTGTGAAAAGGGTTTATCTGTTAGGCCAGACATGTGGACACTCATGGGAGATTGCACAGTTCAATTGTCAGCCTTCAGCAAACACATAAATGGATTAAAGGTAATGCCATAGAGAGGGCAGAGATAAACTTGAAATGTCAAGTGGAAATCTGCAAAGCTTGTGGACTGGCTGTCCATAAACAATGTTAAAATTAAATATCACTCTGGATGCTCAGAATCTGCCATCCAATTGTGAACTTTTTTAGTTTAAGGCAGGCTTCTGTGAACCTGCCTGTATAATTGACTTGGTTGTGAAGGTACCTGAAAATTTGCATAAATTTGTATCCGTGGTTTCCACAGGTATTGTAACTATCCTCTTCTACCCCCACCCCCTTACACTACCACATCCACACCAATTGTGCTTTGCCTTTTCCCAGAGTCAATAGGGCTGATTTCTAATAAAGGGATATTTAAGCTATTAAATACTAGTATGCAACAAGGGGGGTCTTATACCTGCACCATTAAAGCAGTTCAAATGCCAGTGTATAATATCTTGAAGATTTCATTTATGATTCTTGCCCTGCAATCCTTATTTTCCTACCTGAATTAAGAGAAATTGGGTCAATGTTTTACAAAAATTCACCATTTAAATGTAGGCCAAATGTCTACTAACAGATCCATCACAAACCTACTACTTCTAAATGTTTTTCCCTGAACCGGATGTGACAGTTGTTGTGATACCCTGTCACATCTGACATTTATCAACCTATATCATTCCATCTTTAGACTGAAAAAACCTGCAGATCAGATATTTGCCAATTTTTGTGTACAGCATGCTTCATCTGCTACAGGCAAAAGTCTCCACAAAACTATCATTCAATGCCAGGTAAGGTGAATGTCAAATTGTATCTATCCTGTGTGAATTTGTACACCTTCTCTCAAAAAGCAATTTTTGCATTATTTAGGACAGAACACACATGATAATTCCCACATAAATCATGTTATGCCAGCCACTTTCTTTTTGAAAAAAGGAAGATTGTGTAATTTTTTTTGTGGGGAATACATAAATCTGTGTAGTTTGAACTATGGTCATAATTTACGAAAACTAACTCTGTGAGCAGTACAAAGTGTAAGACTATGAATGTGATTCAGTTTAAAGCTAATGTTAAATCCGTTCTCTTATGTCTCCAACAATTTTAATTTGTAAACTTGTTGACACAATAGGGGGTTTATTTAAACCTTTCATATTTAATCTAAACACTTGAATTTGGTACCCCTGTAGATGTCACGAGGATCTCTTTAAAGGCTAAAGCTGATTGGTTTAGCAAAATTACAGAATTTGTTTTCATCTTTAGTTTCAAAACCACATCCTCATAGCACATTGTATCGGGAACTGGAAAAGATATGATATTTTTCCCCTAAAATTTGTTGGTATTTTGTGAAAGCATCTGGCAATATTTAGCAAAGTGAATGATGTTATCAGAGCAACTGAGCTGAAAATGTTCTTGTTTCTTCCTTATATAATATCCCAATGATTTATCCACAGAGGAAAATACTATTTCTACCAAAGAGTTGCAATCATGATGAAGTTCTATCAACACTTCTTATTAAGTAGAAAAGATATCTAAATTAAACAATGTTCTAAAGTATTTGAAGATACTTTTGACAAATAATTCACATAAGGTTTCAAATTGGTAAAAATTGGTAAAAAAATATTGGTAAATAAGTTTTTGCTTTATTGGGCAAAAGAATATTCAAATCTGATTGGATGCATTACGTCCAGTGTTGGTTAAAATACTTCTTCAACTTTCTTTACAGTGTAATGTTGTGTTGTAATGTAATGTAATATTGTGTAATGTTGTAAAGTTGGAGACTTAACTCACTCCAAAACTTTCACTTTAACTGGGTCTACTACCATCTGTTGTGATCTTCACTTCAAGACAAAAATTCCGCATGTACAGAGTGAAATCATCAGGCATGAACATAACCGTTATCAATCTCCATACCTAAACCTTGAAGAGAAATATCCCTCAAGTGGAATTTCCTTCTAATCTTCTTTATTTGTCTCAAGAATTGAAGGATTTCAGAATCAATATTTATTGAGTTGGTCCTCATGTTACATCAGCATCACTGCAGGGACAGTCTTACCTAAATAAGTCTATCAGAAATGTTCATCTCATCTTTCTATGTTGGATAATTTTTATAAATTTTGAAAAGGGACTAGAATGGGAGTAAAAAGTCGCTTTAAGGTAATAGAATTCAATGTTGAACTCTACCTTGCATCAAGTTTAAAAACTTGGAAAGACGAGACAAAAATTATTATGAATACAATACATCAAAAGAAGTCCCAAAACCATCAAGGCATACTTTAGATTGAGTTGTAAAGTCTTTGAAACTTTCTGACCATTTGCACATATCTAGCAAATTTTAACATTACTGAATATACAGTAGCTCAGTGTTTACATTACTTTTAGTCCTTTTCAACTCAAGTTACAGTATAGTTAAAACAGAATTAATTATATATTTAATTATATTTATTATACTTTTAATTAAAACTGTATAAACTAGAGGTCTACCTATTTCAAAGAAGATTTATATTGCCATATAGCTTTACATCAACTTCACCACTAATCTGCTTGAAAGCTTGCAAAATAGTTGTAAGTTATTGACTAGAATATGAATAGCATTATCTATTATAAACTGACTAAAGAAATCAACTGAAAATTGTCCAAAGCCAGTTTCATAAGGGAGTCTAGATTAAGGCCAGACTTAGATAATTATTTATAAATAATTAAAATAAATTTAACAAAATAATTAAGAAACAGAGATTATTATTAAATTGAACATTTATAGGACTGTTACTGCAAACATGTGACCTTAGTTGAACCTACAGTACCACGTCCTCGGGCTTATATATTGGAGACATTGAAATACTGATTATCTTCAATGTGCCCGCCCATCTTCTAATCATCCGAGTAAATATTTCAATATACTATATAAAGATGAAGTTTAACTTTCGACAGATCTACCCAAAGGAAAAGTTCTTTACGACAATTTTCTGTCCAACTCTTGCTGTTCCCCTACATTATCGGCTCATCCAAATGGCTATGAATATTTACTTTCAGCTATCAGCAAACTCTAAGGGATAATCAATTTCTCCATGGAGCCTGTCACTCCCAGTCAAATACATTAAATGAAGATGGAATGCATGTTTGTAGACTGTTTGTCATAAAACTTAATCAATTTCTTTGCTTCTGAATTTGCTTAATCTTATATTCCAGGAGGAAAAACTACTCCACCTTGAAAGCAAGGAGAGACTGAAATCTGACTAAACCAGATCTCAACACATTTCCTGGGTAGTATTGATCTCTGTGGAATAAAATCAATTTCCAGCCACTTGCATTGATGGGAGCAGCAAGGTCATAGTGCTTGAAGTAACACCCTGTAGCTCCTTTCCATTTTGGTAGTTTCATATTATTGGTTTTATTGAAGATCTGTTAAGTTTTTACACATCAATTACATACTGGTAAATTGACTGTATTAGTGTGAACTATTTAATGGATAGGACATGGATAAAAAATATAAAAAATTTAAATGCTGTGAGGATAAAAAAAATCCATGTGGACCTGTCTTCTTTTCTTAGAAGAGCATTCCATATGTCAGGAGGTGAAAATTGATCATTCTGCATGAACGATGTTCATGTTTGCATGACTGGGAGGAAATGACATTAAAAATTCAATAATGATCAAAGATTGGCATGAAGTTACCAAGCAGAAAAAGTAATTTCCTGGTCAGCCAGCCATCCTTGTGGAGAGGTTAAGTACATTAGATTGGACTAATTTACTGTGAGCCTGGTGTGCGGAAAGATTAGTATTGATGAGTTTTGGTGGAAATTCAAAGAGTCGATAGAACAATGAAGTTAATATAGATGTATATATGATTGTGATAAAGTGAGGATGTTATGATGATAGCATTTAGAAGGGTTCAAAGGGAGAACACATGCTAGGAACAATCACAGTGATGAAATACTTCCTTATTATTGATCTCAATAAAACAAATTGTTAACAAGATCTACTGACTGGGAAGTAAAAGTCACAGATGTTAAATGTTAGGCTAGGTAGGATATCACAGTAATGTTACATAATTCATTGAAAGCTTTTGTACATGACAAGACAAGGATATAAAGGTCATCAGTATTAAATATTACAGTCCAAAATATTAAGCAAAGAACAGTTTTCAAAAGTATAATCTGACACTCCTAATTATTCATATACATTGAGCGAGTGTTAGTTACACATTTAAAGTCTCATTTGCAACATTTCCCTTGAGGGTGGCTATAAAATGTTTGCTGAAAGTTTAGAATGAGTAACCATTAGTCTGTTCCCTAACATATTTGTGACAAATAATTCACTTTTAAACCAAAACAAGTGATGAGCTAGATTCTGTTGAAAATGTATGAACTTGGCTAAATGTGACAGAAAGATACAGTACTTCGTCAAAATTACAATGTGCTGTAAGAAGACTTGGTTCAATTGCTGGGAGTGTCAGAAATTATGCAAATATCATTAAATCCACAATTCTTAACAGTTGCATTATGCCATAAATATTTTTTTTACGTGGTAGTATTTACGAGACTGCGTAGGTAAATACCCTGCTTGAAGAGATGAAATATGTACCACAGATGTGGGTGGATATTCACACAACCATCTTTGTTGTCTTCTTACAAAGTACAGTTTACTAACTGTAGGTCAACTGTCTATAGACACAAACTTTCTTCTGTGCTATCTAGTTTACAAATTTGCACTGACTGGGTTACAGTCTTCAAGCAAGCGGCAACACTAGATTTTACAACATGCCTGTTTACAGGTAAATGATTAAGAACACACCCACCAATATGAGATATGGATGGAAAAAAAGGTCTTCATTGCTACCTGGCAAGCAGATTCAAAACCACTTTCAGTCATTTTGGGCTATAGAATTGGAAAGAGGTCATTGACCACTAGTGACCTATCTGTAAGCCTGTAAGGTTGTACTGTGTTAATAGGTTACCGGTCCACTACAGGCATGGTAGAGGGAGAGTGCTGATATTATGCAGAGACAGGAAATTTACTGTATCCTATTTACATATATATGATCCTGAAGCTGTTACATTGATACTGCCTATGAAGTAGATGGGCCACAGCCTGAGACATTAATAGACATCCATGTATACACTATGATAAACTGTAGTTAGGATATCATGATGGTAATTTATTAGGAGGTTACACTTAACAATCTGAAGAACACATGCTAAACACACCCACAGTGATGAAACAATGTCTACTTATTAGTATCTGTAAATTACCAAGATGTACATAAACTTGGTAGTACAGTGCTCAATATGCTAACAGTTCACTATTGACATCATAAGACAAAGAGTGCTGATATTATGAGGAGACAGGTAAGCAAGTGAGATAAGTAAATATCACTGATGAAAATAGAACATCATACTTTTAGCCAGTGACTGGAAGTCTGTAACTTATGCATCACTTTTTTGTTTTATTTCACTGCTTTTCATTTTACTAATGTGTGTCTCTAGAGGGGGGGGGGGGGGATAATGGCAAAAACTTCCATGGAGATGGTGACAAATGTTAACCACTTGGTGACCTGACTTTGAATGTCTTATTTTACTTTTAATATGTGAACCCCATGCACTCAAACACATGCCAAAACAAAAAAACATTGTCAAGTTTCTGTTCCTTGCATTTTCAGTTTCACTCATGGAAACAGGTTTAGAGATTTAGGATGGCAATCAATCAACTGGCTCAGCAGTCAGTCTTCTTCTGTCTGACATATAAAACCATTTCACTGTCTAGACCAGCTTGTAAGGTTAAAAGAAGATTGAGCATTCCTTGGTGATTGCAAAACTTGAACATTTCCTACTTCAGTAAAACTCAGAAGTGCAATAAAAATAGAGATAAAGCTGCCATCAGTATAATGAATCTGAGCAATGATAAGTAATGATGGATATGTTCTCTTTCAATTTCAAAAGTATCTCTTAGCTGTAACCTCAAAATTATAGTGGCATTAAGAAAACAAGCAAAACCCTTTGGCTTGGACCTGTACACTACTACAGTATCCCAGTATTTGTGTAAACATTGTAATTTAACAGGGTAGAGAGGCTTTTTTGAGATCAAATCATGTTTCCTGAAAAATTTCTTGGATGGATGAGGTCACAAAAGTAATCTGACGGGAGAAGCAGAACATCCAGAGCTATATATTCATTTCAAATTAAAATATCTGGATCTGAGATATTTCATAACAAAACAACAATTAAATAATACTTAAGAAAAAGTTTAGGCCAGAGTTTATATTCATTATCTTACATTAGGATATAGAAAGGAATCATACAGTAGTAACACACTTACAGTACTTGGTATGTCCACATGTAATTTCTAATATTAATTTCCATTTAACAGTGAGATTTCAGTATAAATTGCATTGTATTTGGATATGCCATGTACTGTAATTAAAGTAACATTCAGACAACCCATTAAAACCTGTGCAGCAACAATGACATTAATTATTACTTCAACAGTATGTGCTGGTAGCCTCATTGAGACATATTCTATTATCTACACAACAACATCCACAATACTGTAGATCTATGTATACAGGATTATGCATTTACACAACATTGCATGTTTTACCTCACACAAACCATTTCAAGGTGGTCCCACCAATAAGGAGGATAACCTATTACTTACACAGCACAAATCAATTTCATGTAAAAATATTTCGAGACTGATCTTACAAGAGTCTCCTAAAGCTGGGATAGCTTTACAGTTTGACTGAATATTTGAGATCTCACTTAGCTGACTAGTTTCCACTAAAAACAACAATATAGCATCAAACAGTACATTTTTAATCTACGACCATTCACCAGATCTTCAAAAAGAAAGGGGGAGGGGATGTCAAAGGATACTAATTTCACACAAACATGACCAATTTGAATTTACTAATCACAACTACTACCAGTTGCCCCTAACATCATTCCAGCTAATTTGTATCAGGGCTGGAGGACATGGTTATTCAGCTACAGTACATGATCTAGAGGAGATTTCTGTCAATGTATTTAGACTGATCAGAGAGAAAAGAGCAATCTGCTAAAATTATAGATAGCCATGCAGTAATTCTAACTACACTATGGAAAGCTGAACAATTATACAACAACATTGTCAACATACTGATATTACTCTTCCATCAAGAAGGTAGAGAGTTTATACATGAGGTGTTGCTACACTGATGACCGATCCCATCCTGTGTATTCTAACTCAGGCTGATTATATGACCTGTAGATAATCCCCTACTAATCACCATTATGAGGTGGGACATTCCTCAACAGAGGCTTCTGAAGATATCTTTGAAGCAATATTGTCACTAGTTAGATTATCACATTTGTAGACATTGGCCCAGCCAACTAAAGGTCCTCCTGTATGAAACAAGATTTGAATAGACATGAAGACCAGATCGGGTAGTACATACCATACCAACACACCCATGGGATTATAACAAATCTTCTTATCAAGCCCTGTCTTCTTGGTAGTTCAAGATTGCCCCTTCCCACAAAAATGGTACCACAGTAACCACCACTATGTAACTGATTTTCTAGAATCAACATTTATCTTTTGCTCTTGAATTAAAGTTAAACTACACATGGTAATATGCCTTACCTAATTTGTCCTTATCTATTTGCTCAACTATTTGCCATGCTTTTACCCTATGTGTATGACTGAGTTAACATTCCATAAATACCAAACCTACTATACAGTGTATATATAGTAGCCTGCATTAGTAGTAACTTAATGATGACACAGAGAATATGCAGCGCCTTTAGTAAGTGTGTGTGTGTGTTCACTCAAACGCTGCTAGATCACTTCTTCATAACATGCAATAATCATGCAGTTGTGTGCTATTACTAACTGTAGGCGTTATCTTTCAAGTACTGGCACAAAAAATTATTACAGGGAGTGTACTGCATAAACATTGCCTGAAGGCAACTACAGGGTACATACATATCACTGACCTTAAACTCCACCCTGCAGGAATGAAATAGTTTCAATCACTAGGTTTAAAACTTTGTTATGAAAGATTTAATAGATTTATGTAAGTTTATTTCATTTTCATATTCAGAGAACTCTATCACTTTCCAAACAGCAGTTTCACAGAACGTGTGAGGATCTGACGACTGGATGAGGAGATATCCATAGTTTTTGCTTTGCAGCCTTAGAGGATTTCATCGACAATAACAATGCGTTCAGATGACATTGTCTGTATTTAAATATGTATTCACAAATTGCCATGACATATTGTTTTAGTTTGGGCCATTTTTTTGTTAATTAACAGCTAAAAAATTTAAATGTTTCAAACCAACTTAATTGTTTATAACTTGAAGAAAACTATGTTGAGTAGTCTAAAAACAGTGATCTAGTACAAATAAGCATACATGTTCAAACAATCCACTGGTATTAGTTCAGTACAGTTATAGTGTACCAGTAGGACTTTGAAATTACGTATATATACTACAACATGTACTCTATGGTACTCATGGCACTATATTGCTATAGTATCATAATTATAAAACTTGGCTGACAGCTAGTTATCACACCTACAAAATCTCCATGGTGATTTGATAACTCCCAGAAGTGAAGTCAAACTTGCTTTGTGTAGGAATGGAACAGAACACAATATAACACATTCTTTATACTATAAGTTACTATAGTTACTTGACAATAACAATACTGAAGTATGCCTGCTTACATCAACAATGTGTAGAAACTGTGCTATAGAAGGAACAGGCCGCCCCTCTTCAAAGAACCAAAACAACAAAATACATAGTATTGTAGCAAAGTACCCATGCAGTTAGCTTCAGTGTATCAGACTTTAAATAACTTAAATATATATGATCATAACATTCAATATAAGTATGTTTATAATATATCTATCTGTTACAAAATAATTCCAATGACTTGGGAAATCTACTACAGATAAATTGATGGTGAAGAGATTATTAATTGGCTCACAACAACTTTTCAATACTTTCCTATGTGTGCATAAAGTTTAACACAGTTATTCCTTATGTCTAATTTAGCCATGTACTATAGAAGTCAACTATTCTTGTACCAGAACACAGGCACATAGCACAGTAAAATTATCTTACTTTACTTTTACTTCATATTCAAATTTCAGGGATCCCAACAAAGGTTTGAGCTGGGGGGGGGGGGGTTATAAGAAAAAAGGGAAGGTACGGTGAGGGCATGAAGTGCTGCCAGTTCTGACTGGCCCCACCCACCAGGAATTGCTACAAACTAAGGACTGGATAGCTCACTTGGTAGGGCACAGGATTTGTGATCCTGGTGTCACTGGTTCGAATCACATTTTAACTGACATTTTCTTCAATTTCAATTTTACGACAATTTTACGACATTTCTTAAAGCCTCCCCCCCCCCCACCCCTCTCCCCTTCCAGTTGTCCATTGTTACTTTGAGAATGTCACAATGATTAAAAGTAATAAAGTAAATTACACATATTGCAAAAAGGTGGCCTACTAATGTTCAGGTATTTTTCTACAACACAAAAAATTGTATGCATTTAGAGAACATGTTTGTTATTCAAACTTTGAAGCTTCAAAGTATTTGGGAATATTCATAAAACAATTTCCTTCCTTTTTCCTAATAAGAGTCAAACTATGATTCATACTTTTAGCAATGATGCTTGTTGCACTTTACTTCCTGACAAAGTAAATAATATTATCAATCATGGAAATCGCTACCAGTATGTCAATATCAGTTCTGTGATATTACAGCAACAATATATCCAAGTGTGCATGTACATATACGCATTACAAATGCAGTACGTCATTGTAACATGTACAGTAGGGTTACTTTATTCAAACTGGGATGTTATTCACACAATGCATCTAATCAAAGTCAACTTTTCTTACATTTCTGGTTTAATGCAATAATGTAAAATGGTACACATACGTCAAACTTTTATGAAAAATAATTTGGAAACATGTCTAGACTAGACACAGATGTTCCTTCATACACAAGTTCTTAAGTCCAAGTTGGGATTAAGGCCAGGCAATTTTTAAAGATTAGGTAAATTTATGCAACCATCATCTTTAGTTTAAACAGAATTATAAAGGTGTTCCTTATACAATATGCAAATTTTGTTTTTTAATATTCATTCATAATACAACCAAAGACTTGAACAAGTCTATATCAAAGAGCCATCTGAACTTAAAATATGTTGTAATTGGTTTCTTAAATATTTATTACTGACATGTTTTCTTTGGTAGAGGAGTTGTTTGCAAATGTTGTTCAAAAGCACTTTTTACCACACTTTCTTATGTTGTCAATGTTATCACAAGCAGTACTAAATAGGCTTACCACCATAAAAATATGAAAAGAAACCAAACAGAAACTAACATCTGACACATGATGAATATAGCAAAAAAAGCAGCGAGCACTATTTATCACATGCATGTTTATAAAAATCTAAAAAATATAATTCAGGTTTAATATATACTTCTAATGATTAACAACAAAATAGAATAGAATGGGAAAGACTCCGAATAAGTTACTAGCATAAGCTTTATGTCAGTACTAGCATAGTACTCTACACTGCAGTTGCGCTTGTATATTATTACAACTATCAATGTATACCCATTTTTCATTCCTTCCCTCCTGAGTTAGTACTACTACTACTAGTTATGTCAACTAGCTAGACTATAGATGAGGTTGCAGTGCTATTGTTATCAGTAGTGTCATATGCAAACTCTGAGGATGTAGCCTGACTACTACGTAAAAAAACAATAAAGCCTAGGCCTAGGCCTAGGCTAATGACAATTTGCAAATGGTGTGGCCTGTGGGACCAAAACTTGGTCCGAACCTACTGTAGTCCTAGGCCTAAACAGGCATTGTGGGCCTACACATGCCAAACTTTAGGCTTCTTTGTGATAAAGTTTTTCGTTTCATAGGTTTAATCATATTCATAATACATATTGGCCCTCTGGTAACAATTTGGGTAATCTGTTATACCAACTGACTTAGGCCTTCTGTAACTATAGCCTAGTAAGTAGTATAGGCCTATTCAAAGGCTATAGGCCAATCCATATAACCAGAGCACTAAGAAGTCTCACTAGTACTAGTTGTCTGACGTTTGGGGCCTTGATTTGTGCAGGTTGGACTTTACCACTTTGTGAACCTGTAGTACTCCCCCACAGACTTAACTTAGCCTAGGCCTCACATAGGATCTAACGTTAGGCCTAGGGCCATGGTTGAATTAAAGGATTTAAACTTAACTCAAGTAACCTAGTCTTGCACTAATTAAGTAGCAGGTTCTAACAGGTTTTTTCCATATCTTTCTGCATTTGAAATGTTATGTCAGCTGGATAACAAGGCGTCAATGACTTTTGTTTAGTCAAAAGTCGTGTTTAACTTAATTTCCAATTCCAGTTTTCATTTTCAGCATCAGTTTTTAAACTTTGCTAAACTACATTCATCTTCAACGCCTTTCAAGACTTGATTCAGTTACATTTCATAACAGTAACACCCGATCATCAAAGATTCCTAACTAGGCCTACTTTAGTAGTTGTTACATGTCAAATATAAGTGACTTACCACAGTGAACTTCCGATAATCCGTCGTTTTGTTTCCTGAAACACACGAAATGATGTTTTGCAAGTAAGACTTACTTTACGGATAAGCAATTTGCGATTCCACGTAAAATGTGTATAAAAAAGTTCTCCTGGTGAAAATCCAATGTAAATACCGCTACAATTGAGAGCAGACTACACGTTGTAGGCCTATAATTGGTAGAACCCGAATGCAGTGAGTTGTACTTTCGGCATTGAAATGAAGTACACTCCACAGCTGTTCGGGGTCTTCACCTGAAGCGTGCGTTTGTAGTGAGTCAGGGAAAAAGCATTGGGTCGAGGGCGTCTGTCTATTTGTTTTTAGCGAGACAAGTTACAAAGAAATTCTAAACATAAATTTGGTGAAAGAGGGGAGGGTAGTAGAGGGAAGGCGGACAACGCCACGCAAGGAATTCCGTAATTCCAGAGAAATGATTTTTAACACTGATCATTGGTATGACTCCCGAACCCTCAGTCACTGTGTTGGGCAAACTGACACCGCTCTATAAGATCAATTACAGAACAATTAATTATGGCATTTTTACCCCAATAATTCGTCGAAATTTACAGAAATGTTTATCAATATTAAAATATATAAAATTTCGAGCTCCAGTGTAAACAAAATTGAAATCAAAAGCGTGGAAATTTCCAATGCAACCTTACAATTTGATGAATAAACGTAACATTTTCAAGATGAAATGTAAACACTTGTAGGTAAACATCAATATTTCGTAATTTTAGACAAAATGTCGAAATTTGTCCGAATGAAAATTTTATATGTATGTCCCCGACAACTATAGACTATTTTCCCGGGAACCGTCATTATTTTTTTCTGACAAACCCGGCAAGGCTGCTTGGCCCGATGAGGCGGGGCGTATGCAGGGGGTAGGAAGCTTCCAAAAAGTGGGGGCACAACATCAGAGGGGCACATTCTCATTCTACAACCACCACTCGTTATGCCATATCACTTAAATATATGTGTTAGTATGCTATCAATACTATTATGGTGCACGTGAACAATTTTAAATTAACAAAAGCTTAAGATATCCAATATACAGTTCTTCATCACACATTTGCTATTTCGGCAAACAGGGGAGGGAACCTGCTCACACTGCCCCCGGCTCCTACCCCCTGAGCGTATGGGAGGTGCTAACCCCTCCCTTACTTCCGCCCACGGGACGGCCTTGATATGGAGTAACGCAAACCTAACTAAAATCAATTTCTAATGCCCCTTATCACCGGGGTTGAAATACATAAGTATACATAACTATACTTCGGTGGGCTGACGGGGTTTCGTATACGAAATGCACTAGAGTTGAGTAGAGGTCGCTCGACTGATTTCCATCTCGTTCACAGTTAAAAGGGACAAACGTGTTATAGCGAAGGTGACAACTAATAGTACATGTATATGCGTGATATCCCTTTACATTGATTTCTGTGCTATCTCAATAAAAGGAATTTTGGTGGAAGCGTATAGATAATCGGGAAAAGATCAGTCAACGAACGATCATTAAACTTGAAATTGTGCAATCAACAAATGGCTTATCTATTTTAATGATAATAAAATAAACTTAGTTCTTCCTCGACTTTGGAATTCGTTCATGAACCAGACAAGTTTAATCATACTACAACAGAAATTAGAGACCGATACAAAGTGGAGAGATGTTTTTGAATCGATACTCCCGACCTATATAAATATGCTTTTAGGTTGCTATTGTGAGCTAACATAGCAATCAGTTGTTACACTTGAATGCCTCTTTTCATGCAATTATGACACACTGCAGAGAAGCCGAACGATAACCACCGGGCACTAATTCTACACACATGAATATCGTGACAAACAGACTGGGATTGTGTTTGGATCGGTTATATAGTTAGTTTTTCAATGCCCAGGCTCTATCTTGTGTGATTTTTCTGAAATCGTATAATACCAAGATTTACTCGTGTAGGCCTACGTCTGTTGGTTTTTGACTCGGTCAACGTTTTCTTTTTATTTGGAGAAAACTGTTAAGTTTACGGCCGGTGTACAACACACCATCGAGATCTGCAACTTACAGTATATTGAAATCAAACCGTCTCTGCGATATTCGTCATGTTGTGTGTGTTATGTAATGTTGTGTTTCCATTGCTGGGATGCTTTGTCGCTGTCAAGATATTTGAACATTACTGGAGAAAGCGACTAATATCTTCAGACAGCCTCGCGGATAGATACGTCTTCATCACCGGATGTGACACTGGGTTCGGTAATAGACTTGTACGACGTCTGGATAAAACCACCAAAGTGAGAATATTCGCTGGTTGTTTGACAGACAAGGGCCAGGCAGACCTCGATAAATGTACATCGGAAAGGGTCCAGGTACTACCCTTGAATGTTACAGACCACGAAAGCATTGAGACATGCTTCAAGGAAGTAAAAGCTAGGTTGCCGTCAAACAAAGGTAGGTAGCAGCGATTTAATTCCATTTTAATTGAATGGGCGACGTCATTAATATCAATATAAAGTTATATAAATATAACGTTATATGTGTGTTCTTAAATTCTTCAGGTTTGTGGGGGTTGGTCAACAATGCCGGCATAATCGGGTTCTCTGGTCCTTTAGACTGGGTCGATGCCAAATACTTTGAGAGGGTCATCAGAGTCAACCTCCTTGGAGTCATTGACGTCACCATGACATTTCTACCATTGGTATACACTGGCAAGGGACGTATTGTAAACATAGCAAGTTCATATGGAAGGTTTCCTTTCCCAGTGGCTGGTTACACCGAGTCCAAATTTGGTGTCGAGGCTTTTTCCGACATATGTATGTCCCCGACAACTATAGACTATTTTCCCGGGAACCGTCATTATTTTTTTCTGACAAACCCGGCAAGGCTGCTTGGCCCGATGATGCGGGGCGTATGCAGGGGGTGGGGGGGGTAGGAAGCTTCCAAAAAGTGGAGGCACAGCATCAGAGGGGCACATTCTCATTCTACAGCCACCACTCGTTATGCCATATCACATAATATATGTGTTAGTATGCTATCAATACTATTATGGTGCACGTGAACAATTTTAAAATTAACAAAAGCTTAAGAAATCCAAAATACAGTTCTTCATCACACATTTGCTATTTCGGCAAAAAGGGGAGGGAACCTGCCACAGTGCCCCCGGCTCCTACCCCCTGGGCGTATGGGAGGTGATAACCCCTCCCTCCCCTCCGTCCACGGGACGGCCTTGATATGGAGTAACGCAAACCTAACTAAAATCGATTTCCAACGCCCCTTATCACCGGGGTTGAAATACATAAGTATACATAATTATACTTCGGTGGGCTGACGGGGTTTCGTATAACGAAATGCACCTGTAGAGGTCGCTAGACTGATTTCCATCTCGTTCACAGTTAAAAGGGACAAAAGTGTTATAGCGAAGGTGACAACTAATTAGTACATGTATATGCGTGATATCCCTTTACATTGATTTCTGTGCTATCTCAATATAAGGAATTTTGGTGGATGCGTATAGATAATCGGGAACAGATCAGTCAACGAACGCATCATTAAACTTGAAATTGTGCAATCAACAAATGGCTTATCTATTTTAATGATAATAAAATAAACTTAGTTCTTCCTCGACTTTGGAATTCGTTCCTAAACACCAGACAAGTTTAATCATACTACAGCATAAATTAGGGGCCGATACAAAGTGGAGAAGATGTTTTTGAATCGATACTCCCGACCTATATAAATATGCA
The DNA here is from genome assembly GCA_000934455.1 of Apostichopus parvimensis. Taxonomy (NCBI): domain Eukaryota; kingdom Metazoa; phylum Echinodermata; class Holothuroidea; order Aspidochirotida; family Stichopodidae; genus Apostichopus; species Apostichopus parvimensis. Next base: position 40,758 of record KN885674.1, on the reverse strand, counting down.
TTTAGGTTGCTGTTGTGAGCTAACATAGCAATCATTATTGTTACACTTGAATACCTCTATTCATGCAATTATGACACACTGCAGAGAAGCCGAACGATAACCACCGGGCACTAATTCTACACACATGAATATCGTGACAAACAGACTGGGATTGTGTTTGGATCGGTTATATAGTATGGTTTTCATGATCAGGCTGTATCTTGGGTGATTTTTCTGAAATCGTATAATACCAAGATTTACTCGTGTAGGCCTACGTCTGTTAGTTTTTGACTCGGTCAACCTTTTCTTTTTATTTGGAGAAAACTGTTAAGTTTACGGCCGGTGTACAACACACCATCGAGATCTGCAACATACATGCAGTATATTGAAATCAAACCGTCTCTGCGATAACTCGTCATGTTGTGTATGCTCTGTAATGTTGTGTTTCCATTGCTGGGATGCTTTGTCGCTTTCAAGATATTTGAACACTACTGGAGAAAGCGACTCATATCTTCAGATAACCTCGCGGATAGATACGTCTTCATCACCGGTTGTGACACTGGGTTCGGTAATAGACTTGTACGACGTTTGGATAAAACCACCAAACTGAGAATATTCGCTGGTTGTTTGACAGACAAGGGCCAGGCAGACCTCGATAAATGTACATCGGAAAGGGTCCAGGTACTACCCCTGAATGTTACAGACCACGAAAGCATTGAGACATGCTTCAAGGAAGTAAAAGCTAGGTTGCCGTCAAACAAAGGTAGGTAGCAGCGATTTCGTCTGATTTTAATTTAATGGACGACGTCATTGATATAAATATAAAGTTATATGTGTGTTCTTAAATTCTTCAGGTTTGTGGGGGTTGGTCAACAATGCCGGCATAATCGGGTTCTCTGGTCCTTTAGACTGGGTCGATGCCAAATACTTTGAGAGGGTCATCAGAGTCAACCTCCTTGGAGTCATTGACGTCACCATGACATTTCTACCATTGGTATACACTGGCAAGGGACGTATTGTAAACATAGCAAGTTCATATGGAAGGTTTCCTTTCCCAGTGGCTGGTTACACTGAGTCCAAATTTGGTGTCGAGGCTTTTTCCGACAGTTTAAGGTAAGTAAAACGTTAATAGTGCCACAGTCTATTTGGTTTTGTGAGTGTGTATTCCAACTTCCAAGACAAGTATCAGAACCGTATATGGTGATATATGGCTCTGGCAAGTATCACAGCAGTATATAGAGAGCTCTGGCAAGTATTAGTAAATGGCGCCCTCTAATTCAGTTGTCCAACACAGACATCTTGTATAGAGATGGCTTTCATCCAACGGCCAGATAGCAGTAGATGCTTCACCACTTTCCGTTTTAGTCATGTTACGGTTTAATTATGTATTAAACAAGATACTGTCCACCATTTTGGAGAGACATTCCCGAAGTTTATCAGTGCTCCCCCCCCCCCCCCACCTTCCGTTCTGTTCATTTGACTTGTACTAAGCTTATTCTGGGAAACCTGACCGAATGTGTAATATGAAATCGTTACCTGGCATCCAGTGAATCACAGTCGACAGGCCAGTCATGTATCACAGTACTGTACAAGCCTGTGGCCTTTGAGATGTACAGTTACTCATTAAGCTTGATCATCAGTCAATTTCACGTTTGTTCTTTTAGATTTCATCTTCGAAGTATCCGATCGCCATGTGGTGTATCTATACTGGAGCCAGGCTTCTTTCGCACCAACCTGAATGACCCCTTAAAACTAATAACCGAAATCAATGAAAT
>KN885674.1:9394-22350 GCA_000934455.1 Apostichopus parvimensis | reverse complement strand
GGTAACAACGGTATAGCCTACAAAAACAGCGGTAGTTGTTGCGTGAATGAATATCCGTCCGGTCGTTTATTTGATTCTACCAGCCGTTATAAAAAGCACTTATTCTATTGGAATTATAGTATATATGCATTGTTCTTTTACACAAAGTATGCATGGGTGTTCTACCGTCAGTGGTATTATGCTGTGGTTAACGCACTGTGTGTTTACCATGAATTACACATTTTATCGTGTATAGTGATTGACACGGTTTGAATACTAGGAAAAGGTAACAATAATAAGTTAAACTACACTTGTGACTAAGCGCAACAATATCCATCAAGACAATGCTCACTATTACAATACTACAAACCAACTATATATATAATGGACTGTGGGTGACTTAGTATAGCATATACGAGGCAGTATATGCCGAGAGCCTCCTTGTTCATAATGGTTGTCTGGTTTTCATGTCCATATGTTCGCTAGTGCAATAAAAGGCTACATGTAACGCATTGTTATGGGGGCGGGGGCGGGGGCGGGGGCGGGGGCGGGGGCGGGGGCGGGGGCGGGGCGAGGCGGGAGCGGGGAGGGGAGGGGACGGGGTGGAGGAGGATTATAAGGGTCCGATGTTATACAAAACGATAAAGCGCACAGCGTTGCCAAACCCAAAGGAGTGTAACACCTGGGAGCAGGGCCTTTTTTTAACTGGGGGCCGTGGCCCCAGTCCCCTTCAAAGCCCCCCAGTAAGACCACTTGCCTCCCCCAGTAAGACATTTTAGCCGTGGCAGTAAATATAAGAAATTGCAATGAAATCCTCATTACTATTTTTATCCTTATTGTCCCATTTCCCTCAGCATAGCAAAATACAGCGATCGTCATGATATATGTGTGGGTTATTTTTTCTTTATTTAATTTATTGACATAATAGTTTTGTAAACTTCTTACTAAGTTCCCACATGGGCCGAGAGAACGGATTGTTGGTGGCATTCTACTTTGTGCCGACGTGTCATGGTTATCAAGGTACCTTCTTGAGAAATCCCCCCCCCCCGCCCCTCCCCCACTCAAAATTTCTTAAAAACGGCATCTGACTCAGAAACTAAGATTCTCAAAGGGTTTTGTGTATGAAGGGCATATAAGGGTGGGGGTTGGGTGGAGTGGGTGGGTGGGTGGGGTATATAGGTGCTGGGTGGGGTGAGCTTATGTGAGTTGAATGAAAGGCGAGTTGCGTCGAAGATCTTCGGCTCTGCAAGGGAAAATACCACACAATTCAAAACCGGATTACCATATAGGGAAAGTGGTATAATGTCCGTCCTTTATGGAAACGACTCCCTGCAGACCAATTGTGGAAAAGCGAGGGATAGTGAATGGGGATGTATTTTGGCGTCGGGTTAAACCAGGGAGTTGTTATGAAACAACTCCATGGTTAAACCAACCAAGAAGGAAGGGTATAATTATTCACAAATTAATTATGTAAAAGTGAAGATGATTTCATTCGATTTGTTCTGTGTTATCATGAAACCTATATTTCATTTTTCAAATGTTATGTTATGTTAGATGTAAGGAAGATCCTTTAAAGTAATTTGACAATGGGATTTTATGTAGGCTATAATTAGTCTTACATGACAGTACATGCCAAAGACACATACAGTGGCCCTGGTACATACATGATATGGGTTCTGGCATAAATTCTCATTGTCTATTTTGAAAGAACCCCTTCTTCTGATTTCCCACCTACCCTGTTTGACCCCAAGAGAGCCATGTAAGACTCTGCACTCCACTTTAACCCCGTAAAAAAAGAGTGCATTTCTGAATGTGACTGACCTCTGTGAGATTTCATGTCACAACAAGTGGTGACGTCATACGGTAGCCTATTCTTTTTAGCGTATTTACAGGCCTAACCCTAGCCCTATATCTGTTTAGACGATTATGGATGAAAACAGCAACAAATGCTTTTGGGGGCGATGACGTATTACCATAATCGTTTTTGATCAAGCAGCAAATTATGTGGAATCCTTTCTGGGAAAAGAGTGAATGGGAGACAATGCACTTATTTGGCAAACTTTCAAAACGTGCTGACGTCTTTAAATTCCTTTGCTGAAATATTGCAATACTCATCAATTCTATTTATATACTTGTTCGCAGCATATACAATAGTTTCTTTTATTACCTGTGCGCATTTTGCTTAGGCTAGCATGAGTATTCTCTAGATGATGTATGACTGTTATATCCTGCGCCATTGAGACGTATAACACTGACTAAACAAACGTCTTTCATATAAGTGGATTGTAGCGTATCGGCTATAGGTTTCGATCCACCAGTATTGAAAAAAATAGTTGAGTTATCTTACAAAGCAATATGAACTCGGTAGTATTGTGTGGTTGGTATATACATGCCCATATAGGTTATTTGGTATGGGGGCCGGTGGTTGTGGTGGAGGTGGGGTGGGAGGAGATTTCGATTAGTTCAAGTCATATGGACTGAAATTGTGCGATTTTTTTTACAATTAAGAAAGTTTTGTAACAAAATGAGCAAGCTTTAAAAGATCAAATTTTATACATCTCATTGTTAACATAACCCAGATATTATACTGTACATTATTCGAGAGGGGGAGGGCGGAGGGGAGGGGGAGGAGGGTGCACTCTGATGTTAAAAATATTGCCAGAAGATAGCGTATAGTAAGGGTAGATTAAGGGTACATTTGTTGAGGTAAAACCTTTTAGTATAGATAGGTTACTGAAAAGATGCCCAAACCAGGTATAGGCTATGTTTTGTGAAGTTGGCGACTGTTACTGTTTTTATATGAAACAATTTAATAATTAATTCATATATCTCAAGTCATGTTGTAATATTAACAAACATTGAAAGCATATAGTGTTTATAGGGCAAAGTAATGTAGTTACTTCTTCGCAAAAGTTTAAGCTTCTATATGAAAACAAAGTGGAGTTGGGGGTGGGTCAGGGGGGGGGGTCCTAAATAAAAGATGTCGTAATTCCCACCAATAGTCTGCAATATAAAATGGCAACATTAACATAAACCTTTCTTCGCAATAAACTTCCAATTAGCGGCCCATGCCCATGTGAGTGCGATATAGTAGATATAGGAGGATATATTTTACAAGCCATGTGAGATTTGTGGATATTTCCATATAATTAACAATTTCAGGGTCATAATTCAATTCAATCCAAATAGAGTAATCGTCTATACTATCTAGTCGTAATTTATACTTTGTGTGAGTCGCCACCAAGTATTATTAGCAGAGAGTTCTCCACGGCTGATTGCTCACAGGTAGTCTATAGAGTTATCACACATACTGTACTGGATTTTCAACTATAGTTATTTCGACTGCGATGCTTGCCCCCAATGGATACCATTCCAACTCTGACACCAGTGCCAAACGTCTTCAGTCAAGTAAACAACAGAAATACGACAGTTTTATTTTACAGTGATTTTTCGTCAACAATGGGGAAGGGTTATTTAACATGTATTGCGTTGTTCTGTTTCATGATTTTTATCAACATAACCAACATTACGTGCGTCGTTCAGGATTCATTCTGTATGGACTCCTATTCTTGTTGTAAATCACCGGGTGAGTTTAACTCCTTTCATAATTCAATCATAGCCTGTCAAGTTTAGTTATGTTTTTTCCATACAGCATTAAGCTTAACCGAGCACAAGACCGTAAATTTGGCATTTCATCATTTCAAACATGTCGTTGGGAATGAAACTTGATTGACCAAAAATTAAAAAATCACAAGATAGTATAAAGTATACTGTTTAATCGTTACTAAACATGAACAGCGATACTGTATATATAAATATGTATATGGTATATGGTATATGTATATGTATATGGTATATATATATATATATAAATTATTTTTATTACCAGTTTATTACGAGCTTGATGTTTTTCTTGTAACTCTTGTGTACGGGTTACTTTTCAGTTAATGTCAATGAGACTACAGTACGGGTTCAATACATTATCTCAGAGAATACCACAGCAGATCTATCAAACAGATGGAGACTTGATGCGCTCATTTCTTGGGATCCAGTTGATACGAATGGTAACTATACTCATACTGAATATTTATCGGGGAAAGGTATACGCACAGACAAGCCTGGCCCCAAAAACACAAGGATGGCTTAATAAATACGAACAGTAATAACGAACACTTCAGAAAATAGGCCATGAATTTTTGGTCCGTCATAATTAGTTCGTTTAATTTCTACCTACTTCGAATACGCATATTGATTTGTGTATTGTAAGTTCAACTTTTCATGGCAAGGTTTAGAAATGTGGGGCCCTGGGAACTATCTTATGTGGGGCCATGGGCACTATCTTATGTGGGGGCCCCTAAAACACTCATTGGGCTCTTTAGAAAAATAAAATATAATCTTCTTTGCATGTAGTATACTGATACATTCTATCCATACTTTCAGTGGCCGAGTGGCGTGTAGAACTTTTCATGCTTTTTTTTTGGGGGGGGGGAGGGGGAAGGGATAGGGTGCGGGATAAAAAACTCTAAAATGAACAATACGGAGAAGTCTTTTTCAAATAGTGGGGGGGGGGGGTTCTGGACAATGTCAATGACGTCTAACTCACACGGTTCATCGTACTCACTGCTCATTATAACAATATTACAGTTTATCAGTCATTGTTGTGCGTAGTCTGTTTATAATGATGTGAACAGAACATAAATTAGGTTTAGCTAAAAGTAGAAGACCGCGAGAAGAATTAGAAATTATAGTGATTTGTGGGGGCCTTTGTGTGGGGGCCCGTGCCCGTTTGGCCCACCCTTAAATCCGGCCCTGCAACTTGTTCGTGACAGATGTTGTTAATTAGATTACTGCTGATACTGGGCCTTCTGACGAGAGCCACTGGAGGGGCACAGATCCGGGTCAACTATAGTGAGGTCAGGGAAATGCGATATAAAGAATATGGTATTCTCATTTGCATATCATACTTAATGAAAGAGTGATGACTTCAAGAAGTACATCAATAAGGTTTCAAGAGATAATTTACTAGCTGTATGTGCCACCACGGACTTAAGTACCTTGTGTCAATAACAATCCAAATAGAAACGACGTAGGCCTACGTCGAGTCAATATATGCCCCACCTTATACTTATATAGAGAGTACCGGTAGTGAATTTGAGTGAGTGACGGTATGTCTACACGATGTAATACATGTATACTGTATACTGCTCTCGTTTTACTGCCATGTTTCAAGACCATACTGACACACAAAAACGCACCCACCCACGCACACACGCATACATACAAACGCATACTCATACACACATACGCACCCTTACCTGCCTTGCATACCATTGGAGGACATTGACAAGGGACCATCTTTCGAGGACACTATGTTAAGGGTGAAGTAGCCTTAAAACAAAGAAACACGTTTCAGTTTATGTCATTGACCAGTCATCTATAACTTCTTGGAAACCATCTGTCGTTTGTTCTTTGAAGTGACATCTTCTATACATGGGAGAACTACACACATTATATCTGGTTGTTCTATGCATCTAAGGACGTTCTGCGTATATCCAGAACTGTTAGTCATTAGAGGACAATGTATGTATGAATATGATTGCTATTCATTTGAGGACAGCTTATGCATGATGTAATGTTTAAGTTGGTTTATTAGTAAACATTAAAATGCCCATTGAGACCACTATGGTCTAACCTCAAGAGTCTTAGCTCCACATATTTTACCACCAGTTGGTATCTAGAGTGTATGTACGTCTGAGGAGGATGGGGTAAGGGTTGTAGAGACGGACACAAGCAGAAGTCAATGTATTCTTTGAGCCCTCCAATCGGCAAGTTACTGCATTATGTACCATTGGGTAGTGTCTGATTATCTTGATAAAAACATGCAAACTAATAAAGAGACTGAAAAGTTGAATTAGTGCTCTTAATGTTGTTGATGTCATTGGAACAAGAACGTATTTATAAAACGAGACAGGAATGGCCAAATATGACAAATTTCCATGCAAGAAGTAGATGGCATATCAGATCAGATGTCTGAAATGAGAAATTGAAATATACTGAAATATAAAGTGTCATAAAGGCAGGTCTGGAACAATGACGAGCAAAGCATTTCAAAGGTGGTGGTGAGAGCCAAATTTCCCATTCTTTGGTTGTAGAATAAACCTTTATAGATGTGCTTTAAGCCGATCAACTTTTTTCAAGCAAGGGCTCAAGTGAGATTATTGAGAAAACTGCAATACTTTTCAAAACACATTTAGTTTCCACTAGTTCTATATATGTTTGTCAATCATCAGCTTGCACGGGTCTAGCAGACTGAAAATTAAGCAAGTATTTTTAAGGTTGGTAAGGAGGCTGATGGAAGGGAAGGGTGACATATTATGTCATACATAACATAATGATCGTTAATAAGCAATATATAAACTGAAAGAAAAGTAACATATTTCTGTTATGATACCTTTATTGAAAAATCTTTGCAACCAAAACAAAATTAACAACTGCTAACTGATGAAGAATAAAATGCCAGATACTTATCTGTAAAAAACTAAATATTAATTAACAGTAACTTATTGTAGTCACATTTCCAAGCTAATAACCATAGCCATTCTTGAGGTACTGTGTTATCTAATTTGTCAAAAGATTTAAAAAAAAAGAATCTATACATGATTTTACATATTATGTTTTGAAAATCAGGTATGATTATCGTTGATTTCACTTCGTTTTTTATAACTAATTAACAGCCACTATTATTTTTATATATGCAGAAAGGCTACACCAGTAAGCAGCTAAGTGAGAAATTATTTAATTGGTGGAAATAAGAAACAGGCATTTACCATGCAGCCTTCCAAATTCCAATAACTAAATGATCCTTTTAATGAGAATTAAAAAGAAAGATAAAAGAAATACTTGCAAGCAAGCTTAACAAACTTCAATTGAATGTCAGAAGGGATAAACAAATCATACTCATGGTTCGCTTTTTGGCAAAAAATAACGGTCGTAACGGAATTATTATTTTTAAGACGAACTGAAAGTGACTAATAAATTGTCTTTTGCATGTTTCGATAATAGATTTTAAACTGAAAAGTTATATTGTTAGATTACCAATGTCTAGTCCACTCTTTTGACGTTTATTCGTAATGAAGGGATGGCTTATTATTTCCCTAATGAAAGAATTATAAGAATTATAAGAATTTCATCTTTCAACGTATTGTAAAAACAAGGCACCAAATGCGGCCTTGTCCTAACGCTAACACTTGACTACAGTACAGTGCACTGCTACTATTGTTAACACAGTACTGTTAAAAAAATACATATACAAATGCATTTTGCAACTAAAATATTATATGAACATTTAACGTTGAATTTTTGGTCGTAACAATAGGTTATACTGCATTTAGCTTGACGGAAGCATATTTTTGGTATGTTTGTGAAAAACGTCGGCTAAAAACGCCGGCTAAAAACGTGAACCTTTATCATCCTGAATTAGAAAATGAAGAAATTCTAAGAAACACCTTAAACTTATACTTCATGAGCTTAATACAAAGAAGAACAGTTATAACAAGAACATCTGGAACAACAGATTCTGAAACTTCCACCCCTCCCCTAGCCCTGATAAACTTCCAAAATCCTTAATTACTCTGCCAGAATTAAATGTAAGAAACACATAAACACAAGACTTTTAGTCACATACATAACTAAATGATGTCTTTTAACACTTCAACTGACAAATGTGACAGATATTATCGCTTTCTTTTATTAGCTTGAATGGCACTATAAACTTTATACTTGATGTTTTTCCAAGTTTTATCATCAAGAAGTGGTGCCAGAGATTCCTTACATTTGTCGCATTCATCTTTTCGAGGCACACGACCTAACCTAATGTGCTTGTCAAAATAATCTTGGACAGCATCTGATTCTTCGTTACCCCAATGTGACTTTTTGTTTACTACAACTCTATGCGCTGATTGATCTGGTTTTCTAACTGAAAGGTTACTGTGACTCCTTGCCTGGGGATTGCTGCTCTTCTTATTTTCATTACACGTTTTTGCAAGGATTGTTGCTGGAATAAAGAAAAGGGAATAAGCCAATGAAGTGCATACAACAAAATACAAGAAACTATCATTAAAAAATGAGAACAAGAATATCAAACATGGTTCCCCATTTAGAAAGAGATATAACTTTAAATTTACATATGACAAGTTTTTCTGAATTATCTAGTAATACAGAGTCTTGGTTGCAACAAGATGTGTCTCAATTGTGCAACTTTGTCTAATAATATATGCCAGTTTACTTGATGTACCTCCTGTATTGATTTCTTCAGGTAAATTATCTTCCTCATCTTCGTCAACCAGCTCTTCTTCACTAGTACATGGATCTGACCGACGAAAGTAAACAAACAAAGGGAAAAAATGACTATGAGAATATAAAATAAGCGTAACAAAATGAAGTGCTTACAAGGTAGGAATATTCACAGAAGAAATTTGAGAAATAAACAAGACTAGCTAGGTGACCTGAAAGACTACTAAGTTTTAAATACAACTTATTTGTTACTCGAAAATAGTTCATTTTGATGCCATCGGGTTTAGAGTTAAAAATTGTTTGCAATTGAAAATCTGTTTAACCATCCATGTTACTCATATTGTAAATTTATCACATAAGACAATAACTTCAATTTATCAATAAACTTTAAACTACAAAACAATTAAAAACACTTACCATCCAAAGAGACCTCAATTTCAGAAAGTTTCTTATCTCTGAAGTTGTTTGAATTTCCCTTCTCCATCGCCAACAAGAGCCTCGCTACCTTTGTCATCTGCAGTGTGTCGTCAGGGAGGCGATAATACTCGCGATGAACTCTAATATCATGACCTAAAAAGTTGGCAAGAATGTCCAGTTCATGGCGTTTGAGACAAAAGAGTTGAGAAACTGTTGCAATATGTTTTCGAAGCTTTGTTGATGTTAGTGCAGCAGGGCATTTGGCTCCACTCTCTAAAGCCATTTTGCTAAGGCAATCAGATCCCCGTAGTGGAGTTTTTGAACCCAATGTTGGCCTGGCAAACATAAAGCGATTGGTTGAAGACACTCCAACAGATGAACGAGTCTCTACAAGGGTATCGGCAGCCTCTTTCATTTCAGATGTTAGCAGAATTGGGACTTTTCTGCCTCTTTTCCCTTTAGTCTCGACTCTAGAAAGCTGTTGACACAGTTTTTTCTCCCATTCAGTAAGATCCTCAAGGATATCCTCATTAGTGTGAGTATTGCATCTTTGGTAATCTTCCAGAGGCATGCGCTGAACTTCTCCACTCCTCCTCCGATTAAATAGGATAATTTTAGCCATTGTTGCTGTGGCTAGTGAGTACCATGCCAGTTTATCCGGATCTGTTGACATTCTCTTGGTGCTTTCCGAAATTTTCACATTGAGGTGTTTGTGAAGGTTGACTACATCTTCAGACAAAGGTAATATTGTGGGCTTATTCCACTTCCTTTGATACAATGTAGATAAAGCATGTGAAGAAACACTGTCTGCCCACTCTAAGTTGCAAAGTTCTTCAAATCTCTCTGCATAATCTTTCAGTTCTCCATCTTCCAATTTGATGCCTGCCACCTTTTGTATTGCTGCACATTTTTTTAGGGAATGGCCTAACTTCAGTGCAAGGGATGGTATCTGGTACTGTTGAGTGGATGCGTTGTATACTGTTCACTGGCGTACAGCCTCAACTACTTTGTCAAAGCATGATGGTCGTATGCATTCTGCAAGGGTCTTTAAACTTGGATCAATTTCCTGAATATTCTTCAGTAGACGACCCACCTCCCGCATTTTCTGACTGACATACTGTCCATTGTGTGAATCTGTTCCAAGCTTTGCAAATAATCGTTGTCCCAATGTCAAAATCATTTCATCATTTCGACAAATAATGCTAATGTTATCCCGACGCATAATTCCAATGACTTTGACCTTGAACTGTTCATCAACCTTGGTAGCCAGTGGGAGCAACAATGAACATCTAGACCTTAATCCGGTATTTCTTCCACTGTGGCTTTGTTTCGCTGGACACTTTTTTGTGTGTTTCCACATATCTCCATCATAAAAGTAACCAAAACAGTTTTCACATGGAATGTATCTTTCAAAAGGAACACTGAAAGGTGGCCTCTTGTAGGGAATAAGGATACCTGTCCCTGAGTTTAGTACTTCAATGTTGTGTGAATGATTACCTTTATTGGTCAAAATTTGTAGCAATTCCTTTCTTTCCTTTGAATTCTTGCTGAAGCTGAATGCTTCTTGTACCTCTGGTTCATATGCATGCGTAGACTGGAAATGTCTTCCCAGTTTTGCCTTTTGTTCCATACAAAAAACACAGAACTGGTGTTTATCCCATTTTCTAGCAAATCCATTACTGCTTGTCATGACAGTCACCCGAGGTATCTTCTTGAATCTAGTTTTACTGGTAGTTGAAGAAACTGCACAACTCGATACAGGTGTCTTGCTTGACACTTTGCATTCAGCATTCTGCAGTCTCAATTTAGATGATGAGCTAGAAGTAGAGTGGACAATGTTTCCACCTGTTTCTGAATCACTTGCCGATGACCTCATGTCAACATTCCGTTTCAGACTTGTTCCTGGTCCTATCCTTTTTTGAGTATCCGTTTCACTGTTGCTCTCCGGTGACATCTGATCATCACTGCTGCTTTCTGTTGGGAGGTAATCACTACAATGTTCATTATTTTCATCACTGCTCTCCGATGAATCTGTATAACTGACAGATTCTTCTTTTTCCAAAACAAATCTCACTTTTTTCTGGTTACATTTTGTGTTTTTACCATGTCTTTGCTGTTGCTTTTGATTGTGATCAGTAGTTGTTACTATGGTGTGCTCGACATCAGATTTTGACGGATGCTCCTTAATGCAAGCTGCACCATGACTTCTCATTTTAGGGGAAGGAAGGGGAATCATATATTCTGAACTATTTGTAGAATCTTCTGAATCGCAAACATGTGACATTTGGTCATCATTCCATTCCTGCTCTTTATCTTGAGTATTGTCCGATGCTTCACTAGTCTGAGATGAAACTTCATTGTCACTACCATTTTCTCCTTTATCATCTCCTCCACTGCTGACATCTTTGTGTTTGTCTTTACACCATGGGAACAAATCGATGTCTTCAAACGGATTATAGCTATCATCACTTTCATTATCCTAAATAGGGAACAAGTAAAAAATGTTGTACAGATCTTTCAAAAAAATCAAGACAATAACAACCTAAATCAGCTTTTAGATGTATGAGTTGACTGAACTATGAATGTTCCTCTTTTAACATTTGAACAAAATTTTACAGAATTAAAAGTTTTGTATTTAAATAAATATTTTTAAGTACCAAAGTATGTATCACTCTGCACAGTGGATGATACACTTTGTAAGAGTTACGCAACTAAAATGAATTATGCCAGTGAAAACATTAAATTGCAAGGAGTGCTGACTGGTCAATAAGGAAGATATTTATCTTCTAATATTTTATCTATAATAAAAGAGACTAATTCTTACCTTGACAATCTGTGTGGTGCATTCTGATTCCCCAGGTGCTCTCTCTGGCTCATTATCAGTGTTGCATTCTCTCAAAACTTCAGGTGGCTTGTTTTGATTTGTTTGTTTCTAAGAAGATTAAAAATCACATTTCAATGACAATACTTAAGCATTTGAAAAGATATTAGCTTCTCAGAACTGAATCTCAAATTACAAATATTTCATCGTGAGTAAAGTCAGTAGTCGTTATCAACTATACTAGTGAGAACATTCCACACAATATCATCATAAAAGCCTCACTTTAGAAATGGGTTTAAACTACATGAATGTACCCTTCAATGCAAACAGTTAGGTTCTTTTCACAGAATCAAGAATTTTGTTTATATCGTCAAAGAGAAAACAAGCCTACATCAAACAATACATGAATGAAGCCTGGTCAATACACAATGAAACTTGACTATTCTTTAGAGGACCATAGTACACATAGTACTGAGTAATATTGTATCAGCTGAAATCCTACATAAAAACACAAACTTATATCAATCTTTGTAGTTGACAATTAAAATCTTTGCAATACTGTGCTTTACTAATGTAACAAACTAGTATATCATTCTACACATTGAATCGTAATGGAAATCACTGATCATCCATCAAAGGGATGAAAACTCTAACCACTTAGAGCCTTTTTCCCCTCAAACTCTGAGGTGTGTCAAGTCTTCGGCTTTGTGCAATAGAGTTGGCTATTCATTGGAGGACACTATTGTACAAACTATTGCAACAGTGGTACAGGTGATAATAACATCTAACCTATAATGCTAATGGTTTGGATATACTTACTGGTTCAATGATATTTCAACCAGTAGTAAATCATCTGGTTTGCTAAACAAAAACCTGAGGGCAGTTCCGTAAACTAGTAAACCTTTTCACCAAAAATTAAAAAACGTTGAATCATTATATGTAGGGTATCAGATGAAAGCTAAAACTATGGAGTTTCATAATATGTAGCTAATTTTCACAGAACACATTGTTTTCAGGCAGATTAAGGTGTGTAGTAGTCAACCGAAAAAATCTCAAATTTGCTTCACAAAAATCACCCCAAAACAAAATGCCTATTTTTGCCTGTGTATCTTCAGAGGAATAAATATTCTTGGATTTGCTGAAGTGATATAATATATAGATTCAATTTACAAAGAGATAAAGTTGCAGGGATTTTCAGTTTTCTGAGAATAACTTTTTTTACAAATGTAAATTGTCATGTGTACGTCCGTCACAGAAAAATCACATTTTTTAAAATTTCATATAGAAGTAGGTACCCAGATTTCAAGACATCTACAATTCAATGCACATTTTGAACCCTCAATAACTACATAATGTGACTTTAATTCCTAGGATTTTATTTTTTCAGAAAATGCTGTGACAGACGTACGTATTTTCGTACGTCCGTCACGTACGTCCGTCACGCGTA
>KN885673.1:45246-64539 GCA_000934455.1 Apostichopus parvimensis | reverse complement strand
TTGATCTAGTTTGTAATTCTCATATTTCTAAAATTCCCATAACCCACAAATTTGAGAGCAAATTTATCCAGTGTTTTGGTCATCCGGGAATCCCCGGTGATATTTGTTACTGATAAACCATTCTATAAGTACAGAATACTAAATGCTCAAGCTGGGTGTCTTGCATTGATCATGCCACAAGTGCAATTTTGTGCTAATAAAGAAAGAATTGATTTAAAGAAAGATATATATATGGTGCATGAAAACACAATGCATTAGTTTAGTCCAACTGTCAGCAAAAGGTTAGCCTTACGACCGAGAAGCTTCCATTAAAGTTGAGCCACAATTCACCCGACTCTCCCCCTCTCCCACCATTCCAAATTGATGCTCGGAATGCACAAAAATCTAGCTTGGACTATGGACGTCTGCAAGGTCCAAAACTTGTCATAAATTTTCCTAGATTTACTTTGTGTCCTGGAATAGATTCGGAAGGAGGAGATAGTGGGCGGTGCCTAGGGAGCGAGGGCGCAGTGCTAAAATATTCCAAATGTGTAGTTAGGTAGATAGGAAAGTGCAATAGTGGAGTGGGAGACAGGTAAGTATTGTCGCTCGTAAATCCCCAAACCAGTGAGTTTTGGGGAGTCTGGTGGGATTAAGGTACCCACCCCCCAAAAAAATTGTTTTTTGAGCTAACTTACAACATTCACCCACCCTCTAGCTCTTACCCATGCAAAACTTTCCAACATTTTGTTTATAAAACTTGCATTTGTTCATATATTTCAAAAGTTTGATTTGAGTGGTGTGTAACTTATATAATATGAAGTTCGTCATCCGTTCACAAGATTGCAACGTATATACACTGTACAATATCCATGATGTCTTGCACAGCAGTGAAGGGTTAACCACAGAATACAAAATACCTATAAACATGTCACATACTACAGTATATAGGCAGTTACAGTACCTGCTGTATCAGTGAACTGGCTGTGTACAAAGCAGTAAAATTAATGGTGAACAGCACCAAATGTTTTCACTTGGGCAGTAAAGTAAATCAATAAGAGGGAATAACACTTAAAGGAGTAGTGTGACGTTGCAATTAGAGGTTGCAGTGCTACTTAAGTTTAGTTTAGTAGAAAAAAGAAGGATCAGGAGGGACACTCAAGTCCACATCAAGGACCCTATAGGAAAGGAAAAATAAAACTGAAGACACAAACACTCAGACCCGATTACAATGCTTAAAGTGCTTGTCCAAAGCATTCTTAAACCCATTCACACTACTCGCAAGTACAAATTTCTCAGGCAAACCGTTCCACTCATTTCACAACCCTATTAGAAAAAAAAGTTATGCCGAATATTAATCCTACTTTGTGACTTTTGGAGTTTAAGACAAATGACCTCTGGTACAACTACTATTAGTAGTTGAGGTAGAATTTGAAGTTGTAGACAAAGAAGAAAGAAAAGGATATGTAAAGAGAAAGATTTAAACTGTTGAAGTATGTTAAGAATGCCTGTAACCTACACAACTACACTGATAAATTTATTTTTAATTTTAGTGTTCTTGACGGTTTATTAAATCCCTGCGGGATCTTCTTCTGAGGCTCACATGGTAATATAATAATAACTGACAAATAACTAATATCAAAATATTGTCAATTTTGATTTCAGAGCATCGACTCACAACCTAACGTTTGCAATCATATTGTTAAAGAATCAACTGTGTGGATGGGTAATCTGGTCAAAACTCAATGTTTACCCGAATTATCCCAAACCTCTATTCAAATATACGACTGCCATCAAATTCTGTGAGCCTCTTTAAAATAGACCAGCAGAAAAGAGGAGGAAGAGTCAATAATCACCCAGTGTTGCTGTGTTGACTTAGTTGTTCATTAAAAAGGCCTGTTCAAATATTCAGGAGAAAATCCTACAGCTTCAATGTCTTCCTGGGTCATTGTTCTCTGTTCTCATTTCTTTACAGGATCAAAGGCCATTTCAGAGTAGGCCTACTCAGTCAGCCCTGCCAGAGAGTTGGAAAAGGAAAAGAATTCATTCTCTGGAATCTCACAAGGTACTGTATATAAACATACCTTAAAGGCATTGAAGACTCACCCCATGCCGCGCTCTGAAAAAGTTAACTTTCCGTTGCTTGTAAGTGAAGTTTTCTGCTTGTCGCTTCAAAATGCAGACAGTAATTAAACGTGATACCTTGTAATCTTTAGCTGGACCTTAGATCTATGTCCATCGCTGTATCGTTTATACACTGTGTTGTGGGTATTGACCGCAGCTGTATGTACTGACTGTACATTAGTGTCTAATTACCGAAGGTAGCAAGCTGTGTGCGTATTTTCTGGGATCGATGGTGGTGTCTAACACTTCTGTTACACCTCATTTGAAACTAGGTCAGGTTACCGGCATTAGACGTTTCTTTGAGTCTTCACACCCTTTAAGATACTTTATACTGTTGTTGAGCTAGTTTAACACTTGGAAAGAAGTGGCTAAATGAAGTCCTGTGACACGAGGAACATTATGAAATGTTCCAATGAGGTATAATGTAGTATGCAACAACTTGTTAGTTGCCCAAAATAACCCCAACCCCCCTCCCACCGCCTCCTACCCCCTCCAAGAAGAGAAAAGAAGAAATATGGGAGATAATCTAGCATGCCTTTGCTGAAACCATTTCCCCAGATCAACTGTGATCACTACATGCAACCGCCTCGGAAGAAAGGTATAAATTTACCATTTTCGAGAAACAAGTTTTACATGATAGATGTCAGCATATTAGCCTCACGAGTTTGGTGGGAAAATTTGTGTAAACGTTGGCTACATGGATTGTAGTAACTTACTTCATAAAGCTGTAAGTATGCCAAACATTTGCTACGAAGCCCTCTTTAAAAGTCCCAAATTTTCTACGATAGTGAAGGGTTCTCCTCCCCAGGATAAGGTGTTCTAACTTTTCAACCAAAGAAAGAGTCGAGGTCTTATGTACTATATCAGTAGCTTAGCTATATATGAACATAAGAATGTTGAATCAATGATCTGTTTGGTCTTCAACTATTTCCTCAATTATCAACTGGTACAGTACTAACTGTCTGATTTTGACAATGGAACTTGCATATGCAACAACTCATTAGTTGATGGACTGTCCCCATGGTAACACTCTACAGTAGGCAGGTCAAATTATTTTGAAACGGTTAGTCCAGTAGTCTTAGACGACCAAATTTCTGTTCAGATCGCATTTTAACTAAATACCCCCGAAATAGGTGAAACGATAAATTGGGGTCGCCCTCTGTCACTTTGAAAATACTTGCAGTAAAAAAAAAAGCCAGTTTTCTTTCCCCACCAAACCTGACACATCTCTCCTACAGCATTCTTCGCTATATTTGCTGCATATTTTCAGGCAACCAAATCTGCTGTTGGGATGACCAAAAAGTGAGACCTGCTTGTCCATGTGACAACCAGGAAAACTCCATAAAAAATTTGCCCTGGTAGCATAATACCTTTTAAATACGATACCACCTTCCTCATCTTTTTTATGCTGTAAGTTGCCTAGATTAACAATGGCTGGCTGGCACCTTCTCTAACAGGACACATAAACCCTTACCTGTACAGACATTGCAGAGAGAACTCTTGGTTCAATTTACAGCAGTCTATAGTCTGGGATGTCTCATGGTTTCTGAAGTATTCTCTTGTTGTAATAACAATGGTTATAGGAAGGGTGGGAATTCTGTTCTTGTTTTGTTCCCTGAAGAGTAGTATATATATAATAATGTGGGTGAAAAGTCACACACACAGAGGGAGAAATGTTGGTATGTAATCAACTCTAACTCCTTAGTCAGCAAGCAACCTCGAACAGATGTTGACAAAAAAGAAGTGTTTTGGAAGTCAGACCCGCTCCAATAGATTGAGTGAACTAAGCTTGCTTGAGAGGATTATCTTTTGTTAGTAGGATCTTTTTGTTGTGGATCTCTTGTGTTGAATAAATGTTTCTATGACTGCCCCTGATTGATCTCAATAGAGCTCGCTTATTCATGAAAATCGTCAAAGAAGTCAGATTCGCCCTCAAACAGGATATAGGAGTATAGAAAGGTGTCAAATGGAGGGGGGGGGGGGAGGGACTCATGAGAGGATCAAAGGTTATTCCCCAAAAATTACAGGTGCTATTCAGAAGGGTTAATGGGTTGTCTTAGAAATGATCTTTTTGAGATGCTGTTTTGTGTCAGACTGAATACAGTGTGTGTGTGTTCAAAACAGGATTTCTACTTGAATTGCTATATTTTGTACATTTAACTTCATTGTAATTTATACATGTCAAGGTCGTTCTAAAGTGAAATGTTCTAATCCCCTATCCCTCCCTCCTTGCTCCTCACTCCTCACCCCGTCCCTCCTCCCCTCCCGAAAAAAGGCTTAATGAAAACCATTGAGCACTTTGTTTTTGAAGTGATTGTTATCAATGATCTTTATGTTTGCTGAGAGAGAGAATTATGAGTTGATTGCACAAAAGGGTGTTTTCTTAAATTATAAGTGAATAAATAAATGAAATCCCATCATGCTGTGTTGAGAAAGTTCTACAAACATCAAGGTTAGTGAACAGCTTTTACAGTAACATGCATATATTACTGACGTTAACTGTTCCAGCAATTTTGTATAGCAGTGAGCTAACGGAGCACCCTGTTTATTCAAATGTTTACACAGTTCGTAAAGCTAGGTGGCATTGTCACAGACTGATTCATTAGTTTCTGAGGTTCATTGTCTCCCTCTATATAACCCCCCCCCAGGCTCTGCGATGCCATCAGACCGGAGCGAGACACCTCCCTGTCTCCTCCCATCTCAAGTCTTTCCTCTTCAATCCTTGAGAGGAAAGTGTAAAATGTTTATTGGTATCAGAGAACTAATAATTAGATGGAATTTGCCCTACTCTGACTAAATTTGTTCGTTTTGATGCTAGCTTGCCCTTAAGTGTTAAAATCCTTACAGACTTAAAGCTATGTGGTGAGTTCAAAACTTCATGATGAGAGTGAGAAAGTATTTAGTAGGTCTGGCCTGTTGAACATGAGGAAGTAACAGCGATTGCTAAAGAATAAAACGGTCAAAATCTGTAGTATTACTTATATCTGAATGCTTTTGTCAACAGGCTACAGTCTACATGAATGAATTTATCATGTAATTTTAAGATGTCGTCTCTATGGTAACTTTCACGAACAACGAAGTTCTCCGAAACTAGCAAATGACCCGTTGCATTTTGAATGATATCTGCACTCTTGGTGGAAGTAATTTCAACAAAAATATAGAAGAAAAAACTATTTAGTTAAAGATAATCTTGGATAGCAGTTTGGATTGATCTAAACTTATTCATTTAAAAAAATGCTCCTGGTTATTAGTGTAAAATACTGCGATAAACTGTCGGACTTGCGTAGCAGAGCATTTGAGCAATTCTACAGTCGACACTGGATCATAAATTTATTCCTTGAAACATAAGTTAACATTTTTTGGGAGATTGAGAAAATATTAATTCAGATCATGACCCTTAATTTAATATTTTGTGTATATTTTACTATATTGAATATACAACTGCTTTAATAAGGAGTTTCACATATTTAGTCACCATCAGATGATGATCAAACACCCCCTAATCAGCAAGTTCTCAAATTTTTCCACATCCTTTTGCTTATTTCGGTCTTCTGAGTGGTTAAAAGTGCCAACGGCTAAATTTGATGCCGGAGTGGGAAGGTCTTGCTCGTTTGCCGAAAGTAAGAAAGGTGAGAAACCGTTGGTGTTTGAGAAGAGAATATATATATATATATATATATGGCCTCTCTCTTATATACCGGTACTGAGGGTTTGTGACCTAAATAGCCTCTGTAGATCAATGTTATGGAGAAAAATTTGGAGTTTATTTAACTGTGATCCGGTTATTGTCATGTTCTAAACTAATGGCATGACCTACAGTACCTAGATAATTTAAAATTTTCACTTTGTTGAAAAAAGATTTGTTGTGTTACATCAGTTTATTCTTGCTGGCAGTGCATTGAGCAACTAGGTTATAGAAGCAGGTAATTATGGCATGGTTAACACTAACAGCTAAGCAAATGGCATCATTCTAAAACTTGGATAAGTCTTCATTTACGTAACTCATTCCGTTAGCAGAATAGTGTTTCATATAACGGGACAAAATTTTAAACGGTAGTGCGATAGTCTAGGCCTACCAAATTTCTGGTTGGACAACCAAAATTAGTTGTGGAGGTTGTCTGGCTGGGACTAGTTGTTTACATCAAATTCATATTGCATTGTAACTGGATATCTCATATAGGTAAAAGTTATAAATTGGTATCACCCCAAAGCTGGTGTTCACCGAACCTTCACATCTCTCCCCCAGTGTACATGTTGATCATATTTATTGTGCTACATTTTCTTTTGGGAGGGAGGGGGCAGGGGGGGTGGGGAAGGCAACCAAGTTTGCTGTTCCGAAACCAAATGTAAGGGCCTGCATGGTTGTCCGAGGGACAAGGAGACGAAGTCATTTCTAATTTTCCCTGACATACCACTGTAATTTACCTGATATACCAACTCTAATTTACCCTGAAAGTGATATACCAACTGTAACAACTGAATAGGTTAAAAACTAATATAATCCTCTCCTGCTCAAAACTATCACTTCACTCTTTTTGGAAAAATTTGCTTTAGCCGGATTGCTTGAAAACATCTGGTTTCTTGTTATTCAGTTTTGCGTGGTCAATTTTAACTATTGGTTTATAATGTTAAGGCATTAAATCATCAATTGGTGCACTATGTTAGTAGTATATTATATAAATAAATGACAAAAAACTTTAAAAAAGAAAGATATTCAGAGACAATTTCATTTTCAAGTTATTAACTTTGAAGACTTACTACCATCTGGTCCTGAATAGTAATAACATTTTGATTTGCCTCTGTCAAACATCTCGTCGATTTTATTGGGTCTTTGCCCTGTCACTAAACAATATCCTCAGTCAAAATGGTATAGCTGTCCGGGCGTTGGAGTGTTTGTCCATTTGGTTTGTTTGGATGATGTCATCTGTGCTAAGCTTCTGTGGTCACTCCTTTCAGCCAATCTGACCAGTGCAGATAATAGGGAAAATTTAGAAGGAATTTGAGATGACTCGATCAAATAGTTTTGTTTGTTTTTCGTGCCATGGTCATAGGAACTTAATTAGTTCATAGTGAAGAGGGTGATACGGCCATATCATGGTTTCCTGGATAGATGATGAGTTTGGCAATTTAATTTATCACTTGTTAACATGTTAATTATATGATGTAATTTGTGTTTTAAGCCGGGGTGATAATGAGCTGTGGTATAGTATAGTAGCCCTGCAATACTCTACATGTATGGTTAGTATGATTAGTTGGTATAAACACATGCAATACACTTCAACATTGGTGAAAAACCTGAAAATTTGCAGGGTTTCTTTCCATGAATTTAAAAGTAGTAATTTT
Organism: Apostichopus parvimensis; assembly: GCA_000934455.1. Taxonomy (NCBI): domain Eukaryota; kingdom Metazoa; phylum Echinodermata; class Holothuroidea; order Aspidochirotida; family Stichopodidae; genus Apostichopus; species Apostichopus parvimensis. The sequence continues at coordinate 57,093 of KN885673.1, read as the reverse complement.
ATTATTTTGATGATAATCGTAACCTTTGCATTCATGAAGGCGTATATATATATATTTGAGTGTGTGTGTTTGTGACGCCCAGCTTGTAAACACGATATCTGACAATGGGAAGGTTAGACCAATTTCATGTTTGGTGTGTCGAAGTACCACATTAAATACAAGAAGCCTACAGTTTTTTTGTGGAGGTCAAAGGTCATTTGGGGTTTTTATCCGATATTTGTGTGTTCTGCATATTGATATATCTAGACATGAACTCTAACCGTATGCAGCTGTGTCTGTTATGGGAGTACTGCCCTGTCATTGAAGCACTTGCACGAACTGCACATGAGTGGCTCAAAACTCATTAAAAATACAAACATTTTAATTGAACAAACAGCAATTTACTCATTGACTTTACTAATCTGCTTCATGTCAATAGCTTTCTCTATATTTACTTCACTTACTGACAGCATTTTGGTCTGATAATTTCCATCAAGTTTTTCAATGCTTTCTGGTACAAAAATCTCATTCCAATGTACTGTGGTAGCCTCGTTAGTCATGTTTTCATTTCAAATTAACGAAGCAAAGTAAGAGATAATTGCATATTTTCCAGCTTGCATTGTACGTATGTGATTAATAATACGTAAACGGACACAAATGTTGAGAATGAAATGTATACTCATTAGTTTCTTGCATGTCGGTAGCCAAAAAGGGGAAGGTTTCTTATTTTCATTAATTTCAATTCTTATTTGAAGAACTAAAGTATTTCTTAAAGTTTAGTTAAATTGCTTATGAAATGCAGATGCCATCCATCTGCACAGACATCAGCCAGATGGTGCTGCTTTAAGTTTTAACAGGACGTAAATCTTAGCCTTAATGGGTACCTTAATATACTTTATTACATGTTTATATATATATAGTGCTGCTTCCTATTATCTGTTTGTGTACATATGTATCATACTGTATAGTGAGATATGGCCTAGTTGGTTTGTGATTCATTTCCAAGGCACTTAATTACATCTCTCAGTTATGTCATTTATTGATTCCGTCGTAGCAGCGGTATTTTAATGCATCACTTTTACATCCATGGACAGGTGAGAGCTCTTTATTGCCATGTTACAGAGCTTCACCTCCGTATATAACTCTACAAGTCTACATCATACTGTACGTACTGTAGAAATGTACATAGCTATGGGGTCTAAAAATAAAGTATTCCATCATTCATAGATAAAGGCACAGTTTGCAGACACAGTTGGCTTGAACAGTTAATGCTGCTGCCTCAAGCTTCCATTCCAAAGTTCCATGTAGGTGACACTAGGCCCCTTTGGTATTTTTATAAATGTTGGAAGTCTATATACAAATTTTCTTTCACAACTTTGTAAAAGGCACTCGACTTACGGACAGTTAGCTATAACAGTTGATGATACTCATGCCTCCAGCCGCCATTCTTAAATGCAGTACGGTAGATGGGGGTAGGTACCTTTGTTATAGAATGTTTGGATTGTCCTTGTATAACATTGCCACTGAACTCTAACAAAGTTAAGAGTCTGTTTGATGAAGATGGTCAGTAAAAGGTTAAAATCACTGATTGCGTCGACTGAGCGTATTTACTAATTTTGTGTCTTAGAACGGCTAGTTGTAATTAGTCTATGAAAGTCGGGCCGGTATTATTTATAGTTTATTTAAAGATCTGCTCTATTGGCTCCAAATTATAGCATGCTATAGCTAGGAAAGTTTTGTGATTATATGTAATCGACCTGCCACGGTCGTAAATTCACCTCAGGCTATAAGATAAGCCTGCATAGCTTCTTAACACCATTAGGCTCTTTGTGTAAACACTGTCTGGAAATATGTTCATGTCTACATTGTAGTTAATCATACAGCGTTCACACAAAGACCCTCATACAAGAAAAAATATGTGGCAGGCGTTGCAGACTTATTGGTAAAAAGAGGTCATTTTACGGCCAAGGCAGGTAGATTATGTAATCTCAAGAAACTTTTCCAAGATAGCTTGCTATAGTTGGGGTCTATACAGCAGACCTTTATGGGAAGGGGTGAAGGTGAGGGGGCAGGAGAAGTGGAGGCCGGAGTAGAAGCAAACTCTGCAGTGTGAAGTGGTGATGAAAGTATGAGTACATTAATATCATCATGTGAATATTAATCTATAGAGACTCTTTTATTTGATGTGTGACCACCAGTTTAGTGAATGCTTAGTTAAATACAACTGGAAGGACCTGGAAGTGTTACCCTGCTGAAATACAGAGGTACTCAACTCTGATACTACACAATACTACACAACAATACTACACAATACTACATAATACTACACAAGAGGTATATGAGACAATGAGTCATTAGTACTGTAGGTAGAGAGAGCTCAACAGATCTCCACTGGTAGTGTTCACATTGCCAATGGCACCAAACCATACATGCTACTGTACACCGGTGTACATGCACTGCTAGCATATATACAGTATATTGCATTGTGTGGTGCTGCTTCCATGGGAACACTGTGAGAAGTAATATCACAGCTTGACCTCTGAAGGTCAAGAGTTTTTATGGCTTCCCTAAACTTACATACATACAGTATGTGTGGAGATATCAGATTTCAGTTTTGTGTCTATGTGTGGATAGAGGTCTTCAGTACACATGAAGATGCCTGAGTAATGCATAAATTGTGGGACCAATTGCATAGAGAATAGCTTGTCACATATCACTTCATAGCAAATGTCCATTTAGCTCAATGCAAAATTTGCTATACAATTGCAAGGAGTCTATGTTTTTTTGTACACAGGCTCCATATACATAGTAGATACTGGTATAAATGAGACAAAAATCAGAACCTTCAAAACTGCTTTGGACAAAGAATTTGAACACTGTAAATTATTCTTTACATCTTAAACTGATGACTAAAGAAGTAAACACCTTTAGGAAGATGTTGGACTGTTGAAATTTGTACATATATATAGGAAATGAACAGACAGCTGGCCAGAACTACTATACACCTGTAATAACTTTTCTGTTTTTAAAGTTCCAGAAACATTGCCATATGGGACCCCCCCTCCCCCCATCTTACTCAGCAATCCTCTCTTTTGATTAAAATCAGAGAACTATCACCCATGACTTAAATCAAGTGCACTCCGATTATTTTTGGTGTTAATAGTCAGCAAGCGGCTGCAATTAAGTGAAGCCTAGCATTGATTCCCTAACGTAATCAAGTCATTAGTTGTGAGCATAGAGTTTCCGTCTCTTGGGGAAGAACTGTCTATATTTACAACAACTTAATGATATTTGTGATTATGACAATCCATAGATTGATGGATTGCGCCCTTGATTCACAAGTGAGCTGAAAATGATGAATGAGTCCAGCAGGGGTTTGCTCCAGATGTCATTCTTGGGTTCAAAACAATGCACAGTATAGTCTGTTTACAAACTATATAGTAATAGAAAGCTGAAGTAGTCAGGCAGCAGCTCTATGAACAGACAACTTTATAGGGTTGGATTATGAACTCATGAACTACTTTACTACTGCTCTTGGAATGTTCAACAAAGAATGAATATTTAATTATTAATGTGTTCATTTTAATTAGTGTATATATGGAAAATCTGCTATAGTAGTAGTACATTTGATGTATCTTTGATATATACTGTAGTCTTTGTACCTGAAATTTATGAAGGAAGTGATTATTTATCACAATCAAGTCATTAACTTACAAACTGAATTTTTTGGTTGTAAGTTATGAAAATAAATAATTATGAAAACAGCTGAAGAAAAGAAAATGCATAGTCATGTCCTTTGGTAAAGGAAGTACCTAGGATCACTACATGAGGATTACCGGTAAGGATGTGTATCGTTGTACTGCTAAGTATATCAAGACTTGAAATGCCAAAATTGAATATTAATAATAATGGTGACATTGGCATATATACTATAGGAAATCAGGAATATTTTGGATTTGTTTTGTTTAATTTATGATGAGCAGCAATTGGATGAGACATTGTTCTTGCTGCGGTGCCTAAGGTTCTGCAAAAGCGTCTTCTTTCGCCAACTTTGTTGCGCTTGCTAGCTAACTCACCTGTCTCCTCACATCCAACAGCACTCTTGCTATGTCAAGGTTGGACTGGATTCCTTTAACACTGTACTCCCTTAGTCATACCTATTTAAACTTGATGCCTGAAAGTGCAGAGCTTTAAAAATCAGGCATGAGCTTTTTCCGCGAATTCATGGAATATCTGTGATTTCTTTTCTACCTCAGTGACTAAAACTATTATCCTAACACAATGTAGCATATGCAAACTGGAGCCTATACCGCAATTTTTTCAAAGTTCCATGATTTTTTTGTATCCCAGGCTCATCCCTGAAAAATACACTTCCAAAACTTGTATTAAAGTTTGTTTCTCTTCTGCTGTCTTGCTGTGGAGAAGATGTTTAAGATGAGTGCTAGTCGATGCATTTACCGTAACATGACACTTCTCAACGTGGGGTCTCCAATTGGTAATATCATTTTGAGATTGATGAGGCTACTCGAGCCGCGAAGGTTATACGTAATTCCTTACCTAAAAATCAAACGTGATAAAGATCAAAAACTTCTGGAATTCAGTCCTGTATTAATGTTGTATTAAAACTGTTATTGGAAGAGACAGGTCGAATCAATTTAAAACATCGCTCGAAAACTAATTCATCGGTGATGATTATGAATAGTTAGATTATCAACTCTTATACATGTACAGACCATGACCAGGTGTGGTACCCAATTAGTTGTTCATCTATAAGACGGTAACCCCCTTGCGGCACATTGCAAGGAAATAGCTATTATTGATTGAGTGTGCGTTTGCTTTAGAGGGAAGCTTGCCCATCAATGATAGAAGTATTTCCCTGGTAGGACAACTTCCCGTGTATTTGTTTTAAAATAACTTTGACTCGTTGTATTTGTCTTTTAGCCTCTGAAGAAGACCCTGCTAGGATCAAAACGTCAGGCCCACTTGGCATTACACAATTTTTGTTTTGTTTAAATAATACCAAACATTCAGAAAATTTGTCCACAAAACAACCTGATATGTATATATAGCAACACCATCACTATGTCATATTTAATTTTAAATCTTTGAACCCTTTCTTTTTTTATAGTGACACAATCACATGACCTTTAATCGACAGAATTCTTCAGAGCTATTTAGTATCCCACTGTGTCTATGCAGCATCTTTCAAAGTCGCTCAACACTTCGAAAAAAAAAAAAAAAAAAATCACTTAGTCATCTCTCCAAATTTTACACATTTTGACTACTGATCCCCTTTAAGCTATCTGGATCAGAAATGAACAATAAATTTCTTGCCGACAGTAAAGTAATATATGTTACCGCTAGGCTACTGGCGAAGAGAAAATCTATAGCCTCACCTACGTCACGGCACAGTAAGAATGCAATGCCGCCCCTCAGATATCCTCAGCGGGTTACCCCATCGACATTTGTACGCTCACCATGGGGTCCGCCTCTCGGACTCGCCCCAATGCGGACAGTAGGAGAGGCAGACCATCTCATTCTGTAATTGATCTTGTCAGGCACAGCAGGTTGCATCATACCATATGCTGTTGGCCTGTCGTTGGTCTGCGGGTAGACGGAACTACCAGATGCAACTCGCTTTCTCGGTGCTCTGCAAGGAATTTTATTTCTTCAAAAGGACCCTGTTGGATATATATATATATGTATAAAATTTGATTAGGATGAGGACAGGGTGTGATCCTGTGTGTTTTTATTGGTGTGTTGGTTGTTCCAGGATGATTACTTTCGGCAGTTCTGTATCTGTGGACTCTACGGACGGATAACGTTGACATGACAGAAATCTGTGCAAGATTTGACCCGTCAAATTTGTCTGCATGGTAGGAACTTATTTGGACTTTGGGCATTTATCAGCATGACGTTGGTGTAAATTAGGTACACACAGCTATATAAATATATACATCTCTGTTTGTTTGATTGCAGCTTTACAGCGATTGCCAAGCATAGCTTCAGTGCAGTATGTAAACTACAGTTTGTAACAGTAACAGCCCTGTAGTAAATACTGTATCCATATTGACTTGCTATAATCCAAAGACACCGAGAAAGGATTGATAAATACAGGACATACTGATCGTAACTTCGATGGATTTATAAGCGAGAAGTTAGAAGGATATCACATTCATTGATTTGACTCCTTCTGTGGGCAATTAATGTGTTTTTATTTTTACTCATTGTTCATGGTAAGTACATATATGATACCTCTCATTTGATCAGTTATACACAGACCCTCTCTCTCTTACTTCCCCACCACCAACCCTTCCAAAACTTCCATCACTACACTTTGTTCCCCCCTTGTATCCCCAAGTTTGGGATGTACTGTACATGTACTGTACAGCACATACATACTTAAAATAGTACATACTAAACCTCTTCCATTAATCTGCAATATAGAGAATGGAATCTGATCCACAATTATTCAGTTTGTTTTGAAAATTTGCAAATTGTAACTGGGAGGTTGTATTTTATGGCATATAACCATTAATTGACCTGAAATGAAATCCGGTGCAAAGACATCAAACCAATTGATAATAGGGCATACTGATAGTTAAGACTGTATTCAAAATCTTGATCAAATTAGATTAAAAACTTTGCAATTAAGTACTTTATCGCGCTTGTTCGAAAATTCTACTGTTTTGACAGGAATGGCTTAGGCACTGTGTAAAAAGTAGAAGGCTGAAGAGACCTGCACAATCATGCAGCTAAGCTGTAAAGGGCATCATCTCATGTGCTCTGCAGTTTCACACAATAGGCACTGTATTTAACACAGTAGGCACTGTATTTCACACAATAGGCACTGTGTTTAACACAATAGGCACTGCTGCTCTATTGTTTGATATTTGATTCAGCCTTGCTGCAGGGGATTTTACAGCTGCTGCAGCTTTTGAAACAATTTCATCGAACCTATTTATGTAGTGTTCGTATTTACTTGGTTTCTTGCTAACCTGTCTCCCCACAACCATAGCACTCCTGTTCTACTGTAACTTAGGTGAAATGGTAACCTTTGTAGCACTGTACATCTTCTACGACAGGCTATATCCAGTCAAAGCCCCTCTAGGATAAGGAAGATCATCTTTGATTATATTTTTATACCATCCTAGTCTCTTTCAGCAAGCAAATCTCTATGATGGAGTCTTTGATGAATTTCATTCCAAACAATTTTATCAACCAGACTTATTTTTAGATATGATGTAGTCAGTAATTGCCTATGAAAAGCAATCTTTACTTCATTATATGGAATGAAATGAAATATAAAGTACTGCAGATATCTAGCAAGTTTGCCCCATATTCAGTAAGTTTGTTGTGCGTGGAAATCTCATTAAAAATCTCTTGCAATTTTTCCAAGAGCTCTTTTCATTTCCAAGATTAACACATTTGCAGTTTTGATAAATCTGGGAAACTCATTAAATATGTGCAAACTATTATGTGGAGTGGTGCGCTCATCTAAACTTCTATGAGGCCTTAATAAGTTAACCCCTAGTTACAAGCCCGCACCAGCCACAACTTCCCACAAGCCTATGTTCAGTGTCCTTGAAATGAAGGTTGTAAATACAAAGGAATAACATAACAGAAAATTATGCAGTGACTCCATTTACATCATCAATTTGCATAATAAGTTAATGTTTATTCAAATATAAAACTAGAATTAAGAAAAGACTTGTAAAATGATCAATCTTTGACGGGTTTTGATGCGATGGGATGGGAGTTGCAGCTATTTTCATGATTTCTAATGCCTATTAGAATGATAAGGACAATATTGTTCATAGGTATCTTTAGACCTTTGAACACTCTAATGAAATATTTTTGAAATAATTATGTTAATGAATTATTATTTTATTAATTTGCTCTAATTATGTGATTTCATTACAATCCCATGAGCATAACCGAAATTTTGAAAAATTTAACTCCCATAATTTGCTCTGGAATGAAAAAAAAAATGTTTACATGCAATATGTCCATGTTGAAGCACATACAAGTACTGTGATTTGAACATTGTGTAAATATTTTTTAAAAACACCTGTGTATGTAGTTACCATGTTTTATGATTCTGAGAATTTTGTGTGTAATATTCCTAATTCCTGTTGGATAGTTATATTCTAGTAAATGGGCTTGAAAACTTCCTGTACACTTTTGAATTGTGGTGACTTGAGGTTACTTCGGCTGGAAGAAAGGTCAAAATTATTTATGGGTTGTTGCATTTTATAACACTCATTATTATTAGTTGTATTGGATTTAATTTCTAACAGGTGATGTTTAGGAATCTGAAGGGATTGTACTTCCTTTTAATGGTAGCCTTAGTGGCTAGGAGGGGTCAAAAGGTCGAGTCCCATTGCGTTAACAGCTGTAGAGAATACAGTCAAGCATGCCTAAGTATTAATATAGCTCTGAAGTGAGGTGAGGTTAAGTGATCTAAAATTATAACTGTGGATAGTTCTGAGTTCTCATGGACTTTACTCACTGCAGTTTACAAAACCCTGGATGTTCAGGTAATATGTATATAATTTGCATCATATTATATTTGTGTTTGTCTACTGGCACAGCCAGGGGATTAGCCAGGGGATTAGGGGAAGGGTGGGGAGGCGTGGTGGAGGGTAGGGAAGTTGCTGGTAGTTTTAATCTTTACATGAATTTGAGAAGTTTTGTGTGTTATTTGAAAGAATTGTTGATTGGTTGAGAACAAGTTCTGAATATGTCATAAACGGTAGTTATTAAGTCTGTGAAGTCACGGTTAACATCTTTGCAATGTGGCTTTACAACAGGGGAGGGATATAGGGCAATTTACTTGACTCCTCGCTTACCTGTATCCCCACAACCTTAGTACTCTCGTTCTACTGTGCCTAGAATGAACTGGTAACCTTTTAGCACTGTCTGCCCTCTATTACCGGACCCCACCAGTCAATACCCTCCCTTCTCATTCTACCATCCAAAGCGCCAACATCGTACGTTTTTTCGTCTGGATTAATATCTCGGATAAAGGGCAATCTACAAAAGTTTCCAAGGGTTTGCTAGAGGAGCTGTGGCAATCTGTATTAAAGGAAACCTACATAACGATCTCATTTGACTCCTATGATAAAGGATCTTTGCAATGAACAAATCTGTCCAAATTTCTAAGAATAATCTTGTTCCTTGTGGGTAGATATACTAGTATAAATGGTCGTGTCTGAGAGCTTTGCAGTTTGTAAATCTGTGGTGTCATGATGCCATCAGGATATGAAACCAGTTTTACTTTCTCTTCGTTTCTCGTTACATTCTTCGAGGTACAATGTTTTAACACAGTGTTGGTCACACTGAATGTCTTCATCATTAGAGGTCATTAGCGGTCATGTGAATGTCGAAGAGGTTCAGTATCTAACATTCACCATTTACTTTACAAATACCTCTCCATCACAGTAAGTAAATATTGCCACAAAGAAAGAAAAACATGAAAGAAAAACATGAAAGGCATGTATATCTTACATTTACTGTACAAAACCATCACCTCCATCACAGAAAGTAAATATTGTCACAAAGAAAGGAAAATGTGAAAGAAAAATTGAAACGGCATGTGGCTCGATGATGTCATATTTAGACTTGATCAAGTCTTGGGCCTCTGTGTAAAGAAGATTAAATCTGTGATTATCTGCTTAAAGCAGCAATTTGCGTTGATTCTCGAGATTTTCCAATACTAGGATACTATACCAATGACGTAAACTAAGCTAACTGTAAAGTTTCAACTCATACTATTCCCGAAAAGTGCAAAAAATATGACATTTTCTGATTTTCGTATTTTGAATCTTTGACTTCGATAGACTCCTCCCACTTATAGGAACCTTGTGAATATGTATAACGGACAAGGTACTTTGAATAGCAAGGTAAACAGTAAACAAAAATCAGCTGAGGAGATGTACGTACCGCGCGAAGGGACAGTTACGCCATATCTCATTGCATACGATGCCCTAAAAACCCAAGAAATTCGTCGCTCCGCGAAAATATAACAGCAAGGATACATAAGAGAGAAAGTCATTGAACCAGAAGAACCCGATCGGTACGTAACATTCGCGAGAACGATATTGTATCACTCTCACTCGGTGTTACATAGGCTAGTTACTGTAGTACAATCAGACCTATTAGTGTGTGACTTACATTGGTTAGGCCTGAATAACGTTATGTACACGCTTTGCATTGTGCACTAAAAGCAATGTAGCTATGAGTATGAGTGTAGCGCAATGGGGGCCGTTAGTTTCCGGACCCGTTAGTTTCCTCTCTTGAAAAACCTTAGTTTCCTCCTCTAACAACATGGGAGAAAATAACGTTTTTCAGGAGAGGAAAGTAACGTCTCGCAAGGGAATGCAATAAGGCATATTGGCTAGGCCATGTGGAGATTTAAGTAGTGCTTTGCATGCCAATGAATGAGTCTATTTTTAGCGCCAAGTCATACATAAACATCTCTTTACTGATTGGTTGAATTTGAATAGGCGGTTTTGTAGAGCTGCATGTGATAAATACTAAATGATTCGATGTGTCAGGGAGACACTTTCTCAGAATCATATAAAAGCCTTAATTACTTGCTAATTAACGTTCGCTGTGAGGAAAAAAGTATGAGAAAGTCTTAGTTTTGTCGTTTGTGATTGTATTATGATAAAAACTTGATAGACACAGAAAAATTGAGGAAAAACGGCGACTCAACGCAAAATGCTGCTTTAATGGTGGAATTTTTAACATTTCATTAAAGCTGTTTGGGGAGGGTTGACGATATGACAAATATTTCTATCACATTTACTGATAATGATGGTTGGGTTGGTGGTTTGTGAGGTAAGCTTGTTACCAAGTGTTGCAAATTCGCCAACTTAAAAAATGACATAATTCACAATGTCAAAAATCATGCATTTATTTGTATTTAATTTGACCTTGCACCCTTTGTCTCAAAAGTATTGTGTGGCATTGCCTATGTTTCATTTAGGGATGAAATGTTTCAACTTCTGGTGGTCATGATATAAGATCATTTAACCCAGTCAATGTAGAGGCCCAATATATTGGAGTGCAATTGGAAAGAACCCTTAAGTGTCATACGTACACACAGAATCCAAAGTACAGTACAAAAGGTTTCCCTAAAGGACGGTAGTGAAGAACTTAGCATGCATTGACTACCTGACGTGTGACCTGATTAATTCACTTTGGCTTTGAGTACAACATTTCTGTATGTTGCTGTGTTGGATGGATCTAACCATAATAGTAATTACCAACTTTGAGATCCGCGTTATAGCCATTGCAGACTTTGCAGTCCAGTCCCCCCCCCTCCCCATCACAATTTTGAAAGGTTGGTAAGAGTGACCCCATAGTTTTCCATTGGAGGAGGGGGGGGGACCAAAAAAGGAAAAGGGAGGAGTATGAAAGAAGTAAAAAAATCCCTATTGAGTAATTGTTGCCAGGTTATGTCAATATTGATTGTGAAACTAAAAACATTGAACAGAAGTTACATGTGTTGTTGTTGTATGGATGCTGTATTATTGGAATATTATATTAAAACGGAACTGAAACAAAAACTCTTACCATTGATATTTTCCAAAGTGCAAATATACAGGGAAAGAGAAAGCGGCTCATCCCACTTTCAGTATTTATTTCGCATTGTCTTAGAACCTGAATTAATAAAAAAAATCTAATCTATAAAAAGCAAAGACATAGTCCTAGGTTTTCTGAAAATTGTGCAATTTTAGCTTTAAGTTCATTTCAGCAGGGAACCATATATCTGGTAATCGTATCGCAAATTGCTATGCAAAATTGCTATGCAAAATGGGCAAAATTGCTATGCAAAATGGGCAAAATTGCTATGCAAAA
>KN885673.1:13562-34191 GCA_000934455.1 Apostichopus parvimensis | reverse complement strand
ATGTTAACATGTTTAAATGTCACAGTTGGTACTAAAAATTGTGGGGGACACAAAGGGAAACTTGCACCTAAAGAAAACAAATTACAAGAGATTTAAACTTTTTTTATATTTTATTATACTCCCTATACAGTAAACTATGAAATGCAACTAGACATCAGGATATTGAAGTGGTAATTTGCAAGTGATTGGATAGTATTTGTGCATAGTGTGTGAAAACCCTTTTGGACCCCAGGTTTATAGAAATACCCATATATCAACTTATCCAGTATTAAACTCATTGGTGTACAATGTCGTTAAATAATGTTTAAAAAAATAATAATTGGGATATTATTTCCATTACAGTCCATGTATACAGTTTGCACAAAGAAGAAGTATAAATAAGTAATATTTAAGTTCATAGTTTACATCACATATTGTTTTCATTACTTACAAAGATAATTACTAAAATCAAAAGTAAAATAAAAAAATAAACACAAATTAATAGTAGCTGAATTCCTAACGTGGACATTCGGAATTATTCCAAAATGTATTTATTTTTGTCCACTTGTGTAATTGTTTTTAATTTAAAAAGCAAAAGCATTGGATTCAAACATGTAAATGTATCAGTTTTTTAAATGGATGTTGATTGTCATGCAGTCACCCAGTACGCCCACCAGTAACCTTCAATATTACCTTCCAGCTACATGTCACAAGGGGGTCACACAAAAAAAAAGCCATGAAGACCCTTGAAATTTTATCATAGAGTCATACATACCTTGGTCACTTTGTTAAATTCCATTGAATAAACCCCATGTTGATACAGAGTGATATTTCATCCTCCGATTGTGATGCAGTGTCCAGCAAAGATTTAATGTCTAGTACGAGACTAACGAGAGTCGCAGATGTGGTGATAATGTCTGTCAAACACTACATAACTGTATTTTTAATTATAGCACACATCTCAAAGACTGTATTTAACAGCTGAGCAAATTATTTAAGGACTTTTTCTGGTTGTCCATCTGACAGTGATTACCTTTGGGTTTGTCGAAACAACTTATTTGGTTGTCTGAGAATGTACCGAAATAAACGACAGATATGTACAATGTAGGAGGAATGTGTAGGTTCGGTGTGCATAGGAACACCAGCTTTGGGCCAGTGAAACTCTCTTTTACCGGGGGATAGTGGGAGAGGGGGGGGGGGGTTCATGGGCCTACAATGTTTGATTTTCAGTATTTCCAAAGTGATGGCGGGCAGTACCTATTTTAATGGTATTCAATTACAATGCATCTTTAACTGATTTTGGTATGCAGAAACAGACATTTGGTGGTGTGGGACGAAAGTGGAAAAAAAATGGCTCTGATTAGTTCTTTAGCAAGGAGAAAAGACCATCACAGAAGACTTCTTCTGACTGTTCAGAGAATGCAGCTTAGTTCTTTGTATTTTATGTGAGGTTTTCTTGTAAACATGTCAGATCATACAAGACGAGCATTTGTGAACATGATCCTCACGAAACGAAGCAACAAACGAACCAACGAATGAAAGAAGCCATCACCCGCTGGGAGATATAAATTTCTGCGTCATTGATTTATATCGTATTATCGATGCTCACATACCGTTTAAACTAGCCTTAGCGACGGGTACTTCTAGTCTTTTAATTTGGCTTCATGCTTGTTCCCTGCTTGGGATTGGTATGCTGGTAATTTGTGTTAGTAGAGGGGTCAGATATAATACTGGGAGAGAAGCATATGAAGAAATATAGGATAAATTGCAAAACAAGGGGAAGCAGTCAGCAACATAGCATGTATACTCGAAAGTGAAAGTAAAATGGAACACAGCCAGATTGAAAGCCAGAAACTTGAGTCTATAGGTACATAGCCCACCCACTGTTGTCAAAGCAAATTTAATTTGAAAGTTTCCCATCATGCCGTTTACCTCGTTAAAAAGAGAGTGAATTCCTTGAGAACATGCCAGAAAAAACAGAAATCAGGATTGAAAACTATAAAAAACAATTTAAGATAATATAGTAGTAGCTGTTTCTCACAAGAACCTTTGAAGACGGACAGCAAACCTGTTTTCTCTTTGGGGGAATATTGAGTGCTTTTAATTTTTATTGTTGAAGTTTGTTATGCGATACTGGATAAATTATTCACTGCATGTTAGATCTGTGCAAAGACACTTTTGGAACACTTAGGGGAAAAAGCGTGAGAAGGTGCAATGTGGTTACTATATAGTTCATTTTTGTCTGGGGTCTCAGGAGATAGCTATTTGGATGTCACATCCAGACCTGTACAGACGACATATTTGGTCATGATCAAGTTGTAACTTTAAAGGCATTGAAGACTCGCCCCAAACCCTGTGCTGCCCTCTGAAAAAGTTAACTTTCCGTTGCTTGCAAATGACGTTTTCTTCTTGTCGCTACAAAATGCAGACAGTAATGACATGTGATACCTTGTTATCTTTGATCTAGACCTGAGATGTCCATCGCTGCAATGTACACTGTGTTGTGGGTATTGACTGTAGCTGTATGTATTGACTGTACACTAGTGTCTAATTACTGAAGGTAGCAAGCTGTGTGTGTATTTTCTGGGATCGATGGTGGTGTCTAACACTTCTGTTACACCTCATTCGAAACTAGGTCAGATTACCAGCATGAGACGTTTCTTTGTGCGCAAGTCTGCACACCCTTTAAGAGACCTCACAGCTGTTCTCTATGGGTAACCATTCTCATCCCTTTTCCCACTCCCCGCTATTCCCCCCCCTCCCCCCGCCCACCCACTAAAGTATATGACTGTCTTGATTCTATGCTGAAATTACAAAGCTGCTCCTTAAGAGCATTATTATTCCACTGTAATACCGTACAGTATATTCCTGATTGCAGACGTTACAAACTTTTCTATTTTTTTCGCACTCACTTTAACATTCAAAGTAAAGTATGACGTAGAGTGATATAAACTATCAATGATTCTTTTTGTTCATCCAGTACTTATTACACCTACCCTACACCTATCCCCTTCTTCATCCCATCCTCTCCCATCCTCTCCCATCCCCTCCTTGTTATAAAAGCCAAGGTCTTTAACATAAATTTGTTACCAGTCTGCACCTTATCTTACTTATATCCTTCCTTTCCTTCTTCTCATCTCACAGCATGTTACATCCCCAGTGTTGATATCTCCTTGGCACAAGCAACATTTACCACAGCTGGGAAGTTTCCATGGGCTCTGGTCGTAGGGTGCACGATTCAACCAAGATGGAGGAGAGAGCTCTGACATTGTGTCTGGTATTGAGTCAACTCATAAATCTGGCTTCCAGTACTGTAAACCTCGGTAAGGTTTGCTTTACTTTCACCCCACCACTCTTATCACGTCTCAACTTTTAACTACTGCACTTTTGTGGTATAGATCTATATCTAAGTACATAGACTATTCCAGAGGCTGTTGAATTTGTTTGCAGTTATCAATCTGTTGTTTTGAACTTGACTTGGTAGAATGTATTTAAACATACTGTGAAGTGGAAACTAAGGAAGCTTAAAAGTGCCATAAACATAAGAATAACTTTGCCCCTTAAGTTGACATTTTTCAGTAAATTGTTTAGATAACAAGATAATATCTCATCAAAAATGTTGGATTGCTCAGTTGCTTTAACTGAGCAATTGAACAACTTTCTGCAAAATGTTTAATTGACAACTTATCATATCTCGTCAATTCGACATTTTTCAGCAAAATGTTCAATTGTTCACTTCATTCCAACTGAGCAATTGAACAATTTTCTGCAAAATGTTTAATTGAAAAATTATCATATCTCATCAACTCGACAGATTTTTGCAGAATGTTCAAATTGTTCACAAATGCTGGGCTTTTAAGAAAGAATTGTTTTTGGGGGGGGGGGGGGGGGGGGCTGAAGACTGATGGCCGGCCTGGACATCACAACGTTTGCGTTATTATGTTCACCTTGTTTATACACAATGTGACAACTACAACATGTATTGGCTTCTGAATGATAGAACGGGAAGGAGGAGGATAGTGAAATTAGAGAGGGTCATAGGGGGCGCAACGCAAGAATGTTACTGGTTCTTAGGCTAGGGCAGATCGGAGAGCCTATGTGTAGGTGACAGGTAGGTATCGGCTTGTGTAATATATATAATCAAGGAATATTGCAATATTCGCTAAGGTAGTTTAGATCGTGTCGTTCTTATCCAAGTAAAAAATCAACACAGAGATTTTAAAAAGTCAAATGTTTCCCTCTTTGTACAGTGGAGTGCCGTAATGCTCTCGGGATGAGTGACAGATCCATCACAGACGATCAGCTTGCAGCGAGCTCCGTTTACCAAGATGATTATATTGCGTTTGGTGCACAGAATAGCAGGTAAGGAAGCTATCAAGAGGATGAAGATTAAGAGGATGCCCCAGGATTAAGAGGATGCCCCAATATTATAAATGAACTGGCCAAGAAAAACTTGGCAGCAAACTTGTGTGTGTGCATCATTAGAAAAAAATTAAGACATTCACAAAGCATGTTAATGTAAATTTCTGTTAGTTTGGACATTTTAAACTTGAAGCTGATGTGGTTTATTAAGTTACGTGTGGCTGGGTTCACACGTTTATTTATTTATTCCAGTACAAATGTAATCATACTTCCTTCCCTCTCCTTTCTCACTCTAACGCCCAAAATGTCAACCATGTGTGTTAATATGTAGAACCTTTAATCTGTGTTTCTCTAAAACGGATGCCAGTGTGAACCATCCTCCCCCCAGGTTATTCCCCTCCCCCAGGTTATTCCCCCTGCCAATGGCTTTTTCAGTGCTCCTACTCTTTACCACTGTATCTCTACTTGCTCAGGTTGAATCAGAATGCAGGGTGCTTATTCCCCTTCTCCCCCCCCCCCCATTATCACTCCCCTCCTAATGGCTTTTTCAGTGCTCCTCATCTTTACCACTGTATCTCTACTTGCTGAGGTTGAATCAGAATGCAGGCAGGTTATTCCCCTCCCCCCATTATCACCTCCCTCCTAATGGCTTTTTCAGTGCTCCTACTCTTTACCACTGTACCTCTCTACTTGCTCAGGTTGAATCAGAATCAAGGGGGGTTATTCCCCTTGCCTCCCCTCCCCAGGTTATTCCCAATCTTAATGGCTTTGTCAGTGCTCCTACTCTTTACCACTGTACCTCTCTACCTGCTCAGGTTGAATCAGAATGCAGGGGATGGCGCTTGGTGTCCTCAGAGTGTCCACCCGGCATCGATAGGACCCAGCGAGTTCCTCCAGATCACATTCAGGGATCCCACCGTGATCACCGTGATGGCGATCCAAGGAAGACACAATTACGGTTACGGGGCTGAGTACGCCAGGAGAGTCAGGCTGGAATATTCACGAGATAGTGAAACCTGGACGAGGTACACCAACATGATGGGTGAAGAGGTACGTTAATGTTTGTACGATAACCATTCTTGGGAAGGTCAAATTGGTCGTGTGCCTATTTAAGTGCCCCATCCTTCCATGCCTCCATACAACCGTTTCCGTCTAGCCTTAACCATACCCTCGAGCATCCTGATTTCTAGTCAGCACTCTCCCACTCCCACTCTCCCACTCCACCCCCCTCCCATCCCTACCCTCAGTATAGCACTGTTCAATCAGGTGCAATTGCATCCTTTGTGATATATATTTAAGCAAACCTTGGAAATATTTTATGATGGAATCTGTAGTTGAACACAACATATATTAGTGTATGTTTTTGAGACATATAACCTTCCCCTATCTTATCTAAAAACTGTCACATAATGTTGATCACAATAGTCGTAATGGCTCACAAAGTTTGATACTCTTAATTTTGGTGTTTGTGTGATTTTATTAAAAATGGTTTTGTCATAGCAAAGTCAAATAGAAACACTTATAATGCCCTTTTTGCACTCACAAGGTTAGTATTATATCAGATAAAAACTCAATTCATAAACATGAAAAAGTTGGTAAGCGAAATGAAAACCGTAACTCTATTCCTGAATTGAAAATGATTGTCTGTCTGTTACACACAAACAAAACAATGTGAGGATTGGATATGATAATTGATTTATTTCAGTCTATTTAATTTGATACATTTTCATGCAGGTTTTTGATGGCAATGTCGATGCACATTCCATGGTCACTATACACATCGGGCCACCGATTATCGCCAAAGCGTTGCGAATATTACCAGTGGTCCAGCACATTCAAAGTGTCTGTCTACGGTTGGAGGTCTATGGTTGCTTATGGGAGGGTAAGTTTACTGCAGTTTTATATTAAAGCAGCAATTTGCGTTTTGTTGCCGTTTTCCACGTTTTTGACAAGTCCATCGAGTTTTTTACATATCAATCACAAAACAGCAAACTAAGATATTAGCCAAGTTTTTTCCCTGCCAAAAGCGTTAATTGGCTAGTAATTAAGGACATTTGCAGATAATGAGAAAAGTGTCCACCGACAAATTACACATTTAATGATAATCGCATACAGTTCCCCCAACCCACTAGTTTGAATTCAACCAATCAGAGATGCAGGTTAAGTTATGAACCGTTGCTAAAAATAGATTCAAAACGTCCAGTTGGTAACTTAGTACAACCAGCGAGCTGGACTCGAACAGCTCCCTGGGTACAACTGCCATAGACAATCTACACAACAAATCAAGCATGTTGTTGTATTACATATTGGCCAATGACATTCGTAGCTTTGAAATAATCATATTATGGGCAAGGTTTATTTGGATCCCAACGGAAAATATCTTGGAGAAAAACAAAGTTGAAATGTGTAAATTTTTCGACTTTTATGCCACCATTTGAAGTAAGATTTGAATAGATATATAGATAGTTATGTATGTTGTGATGGTATCGTGGAATCAGTGAGGTTGAGAAAAACCATAGAAAAGGACGCAAATGCTGCTTTAATATAAGTCAGTATAAACGTCTCCGCTCATTTTCCTGTTCCGTCAGACCGGCTTGTGACATATTCGGCTCCCGTAGGGGATCCCAGAGGAGAGTATGCCTTCCTGGACGATCCTTACGATGGTGAAACGTTTGAAGGCAGGACCTCTGGAGGGTTGGGACAACTCACCGACGGAACCCTGGGGAGCTCAAACTTCCGTTTCAGCCCCTCAAACCTACCGCAGGGTTACGAGTGGGTCGGATGGAGGAACATAACTCACCCGAATCCCGTCTTTCTGTTCGAGTTTGATACACTGAGGAACTTATCCACCATCAGCCTCCACACCAATAACTATTACGCCAATAACGTAGAACTCTTCTACTCGATTGAGATCATGTTCAGCGTGGAGCCGGGTCACTATTCTCCCAAAGTCCTCAGGAAAGTCGTAAACCAAGACAGGCTCCACCCGGATGCGAGGTGGATCACGGTGGACCTGGAGCAAAGAGTCGCCCGATACTTGAAGGTCAAGCTCCGCCACAGGGGTCGTTGGATACTGTTAAGCGAAGTCTCATTTACCTCCGGTAAGTACAGTAGGTTCATGCTTTCTTTGAACGTTTGGGCGATCAACCGAGTGGTAGAGAGAATTTTTGTTGTGAGAACAGACGTGGAAGGTTACGTGTTACTTGAACTGGAAACTTGTTGGGTTTAGAGGAAAGTGGAATTAGGGACCTTCTAACCTATCCACTTATTGAGAATTTGTGTATATGCACGTTACTGTGAGGTTTAGCACAGTTAATTTGTATGAGTTGAACTTGCTGGAGCATCTATGCATTCCTTTGTTTTGGTCAATTCTTCATCTCCAACGTTAGCTCTCGTGAATGTGTTTGATGCATTAATAACTGCATGATTCCTACCTTGGTAATGTCACGTTTGTGGGGGGGGGGGGGTGGAAACTGCACCTTGCTTGTTTATGACTTACAGTAGGTGTACTTGAATGCTGTACTCTAATAATAGATATTGATGGGGTCACGTTCCCACTCGAGAGAGCAAGCAGGATCGTAACATATAGAAGTGTTGTATATGCATCCATAGACCGGTGTGATCGGAGGTACACCTTGGATTCTAACCGAACCACATTCCTGTTTGAGAATTCGATGCTGCAAGGGAAATCAAAAGTCGTCTTGCAAGATGTCAGGGGAGATCAAATGATTTATGACTCTTAAGTTGGATACCTAGGGTTAAAAGGTGCCTGTAATGCATGTCCATTGTAGTGGGAGGGGGCTGGGGGAGGGGTTGGTGAATGGTAGGTTAGGTGATGGTGGAATAAAAAGTGAGTGTGGGGGTAAAGGGAGGATGAATGTGAAAGTGGAAATAAGACTAGCTTGTAGATCACTTCCGGTATTTTGATTGTGGTTTTGTACTATTGTTCTTGCGTGTGGCTTTTGGA
Source organism: Apostichopus parvimensis (assembly GCA_000934455.1). Taxonomy (NCBI): domain Eukaryota; kingdom Metazoa; phylum Echinodermata; class Holothuroidea; order Aspidochirotida; family Stichopodidae; genus Apostichopus; species Apostichopus parvimensis. The sequence continues at coordinate 25,883 of KN885673.1, read as the reverse complement.
CCTGGTTTTTGTATAAAGTTTGTGACTTTTGTTTCTTATTTTCTTTGTTACTTTATTCATTTCCCATCCTTGTATTCTGTACCACTATTACCACACATAACACTTTTCCTGTAGATGTCAGGAATGCCAATGATTCTAGCCTTCAGATAGATCTGGGTCCCTCTAATTTCTAACAGTGCGTGAAAATGGCTGCCTTCTACTATTTTCATGTACCCTTATCAATTTCAATTATATTCCATCCATGTAGGCATCAAACCATCCATCATCATTGCTTTCAATAATGATGGGTTCAGTCTAATTGCCGTTGAGGTTTTCACTTGAAATTTAGTTTCCCGTCAAATTCAACAAAACGACAGTTTCATTTCCACGAGATACTTTGTTATCATTTTGAATTTCGGAGCAGATACGCTACCAAATTTAAATTCAATCATCAATTCAGTTTTCAAATAAATTATTTTTTGAGTGCTTGTAAAAGCTTGTCAATTCATCAGTAGTCAATGAATCAAGGGTCGTTTGTCGAATATCAATCATTCATTTTACTTAACCAGTCGTTTTATTGGTCAATCATAAATCACCATGACAACAAGCACAAAATGAATAGCTGTTTCCATTTACTCAGATATCTTTTCCAAAAATGTTTTGATGATAACTGGCAAATCTTTTGTTTCACGTTTCCACATCCAAATAGTTCAATTTCAAAATGCTTACAATTTTAAGGTTCCTTGTCGTTCTTACTGGAGAACAAGATTCTCCCGAAACTTTACTGAGTAGATTTTTTTTATTTTTTTATTTTGTGTCCACCCTTTCCAACCATTGGCATTCCTTAATTTCCTCTGCTTCTTGTTCCTTCTGCTTGTTTGCATGCCTTGCTTCTAGCACAGTCTGTGTTCATTCTCCTTCTTCACAGAGCTTGCAGTGAATTACGTCCCAGACCCAGACGAATCACCATTCATGACAGATCCTCCTGTCTTGCCAGGTTCGAGACAAAAACTTTTTACCAAAGTTCATCATCCGTTAATCGATGAGAATGTTTTATAATTTAGTTTTTTTGTTTTATAGGCAGTCACAATTCGACACACAATCGAAAACTGATAAAGTTTTAGACACGGGTAAAACTTAGATCATTTTGACCACAGATCAAGGTTCGGACACTAGATTTGGGTTTTCTGGTGGGATGGCGGACGGTGGTTAAAAAGCGATGTCCATTCTGTAAGTGTTATAAAACAAGAGTACCAGTCTTATAGGCTGAAACCTCAAGACTGGTACGCCTTTAGCTATCGTGAAATGTGTGTCAAGTGTGTATAAATGAATGACTTTGAGATTGAAATGGGTTTGGAAGAAGGAGATGTATTCTAACCCTTGATTTTAGCATACAAGAAAATTGAAACTAGCCATACATGCATATTATATGAGTCATATAATCAGGGAATAAGTTATTAATCGGTATCGCATAGTAAGATGGTTTTTCAAGCTGTATAAAATTGCTACACAGATGTTATGAAAACAGAGTTTTCATGAAAAACGAACATTTATAACCGAAGTCTGCTTCACAAAAGTGGGAACAGTGAAATTACTCGCTGCCAGTACTAGTAGGGTTTATGATAGCACAGAGGCAACAGTAATGGTTCTGTCATTGACGGTTTTACGAATGGGTAGTGTTCGTTGATTCGGAGTGTTCACCGATGCACACTATTAGATTTACCTTCACTCTTCCCTTACGATATAATCAGCATACTTGTATATATGTAGTGAAAAAGTTTAGTTGCAGAGTCTCTTGTTACCCCCCAACCCTAACTCATAACAAATATTAATTTGCATTTTAATTGTATATTTTTAATATTTTGCATTCCTGTGCCTAGAGGTTACTCGGTAACTCACTTTGGGAATAATTTGTAATAAAGTTCCGTCTTCTCATAAATTGCTGAGAGTATTTCTGCCTGGCTAGAAGGGAATCCATGTCAAATATTACAGCTGATGTCATCTCCTTTGTAGTTTTCAATTGAAGAGAGACAACATTATCATGTTTTTTTCTACTTAATATATTCTGGTGACAAACAAGTGTGTAAACTTATATGGAAAAGAAAAGTGTTCCACACTGCTAGTTGAAAAGCCCCATTTTTAGATCTTTTGCTCCTAACTTGAGATATTGTGGATTGAAATGAACATATTTTCACTGCCTAACAGTCAACACCTCCATTAGGAGCTCTGTGGTGTCGTCTGGACAAACACTTTTCAAAAAGCTCTATTTAAAGGCATTGAAGACTCGCCCCAAACCGCGTGCTGCCATCTGAAAAAGTTAACTTTCTGTTGCTTGCAAGTGATTTGTTCGTGTCGCTACAAAATGCAGACAGTTATGAAACGTGATACCTTGTTATCTTTGGCTGGACCTCAGATGTCCATAGCTGTATCGTTTATACACTGTGCTGTGGGTATTGACCGCAGCTGTATGTACTGACTGTACACTGAAGGTAGCAAGTTGTGTGTGTATTTTCTGGGATCGATGGTGGTGTCTAAAGCTTCTGTTACACCTCATTCGATACTATGTCAGATCACCGGCATGAGACATTTCTTTTTGCGCGAGTCTTCACACCCTTTAAGCTAAGATGATCATCCTGTTGATTTATCCATAAAACCTGAAACATTTGGAATGTTTGCTTAGACTGTCAATGTTCTCTGTACTTTCATTTTCATTTCACAAAAACATCTTTCTTTGTAGGAATGTTCTCCTCCTTTTGTGGATAAATGATTGACAAATAATAAAGGAAAAACAAAGACATTTTTCAGCTGAAGTGCCCTGATGACATCATCCATTCTGCTGTTGCCAGATGCATAATTTAACAAATTCACACAAATTTGCAAAATACTTCACATTACAAAATGCTATGAGGATGTGGATTTTGCTTAAAGATTTCAATGATTTTGCACAGAAATAAACTCTCAACCCGAAGAAAATCCTTTTTGTCTTGGGCTTGAATCCTAAAATCACGTTAAATATCAAACTCTGTCAATTATAATGCTCTCATTATAGTTTCAGTGAGGTTCAAAAATGTTTTGCACAAGGTTAAAAAAATCACCATCAGAATTCTTACCTAAAATTCTGAAAATGATGGTCTCTGGAAACTGCATTTTGGAGGCCATTTAAGTTGTCATCTTTCATGTGTGATAAAATGTGCCATATAGTTTCATACTTGGGCAGTCTTTTAATGTTTTATGGCTGAAAATGTGAAAGTATGCTCATATCATCTTCATTACCACTTGTGCTCCACCAAATCAGTTGATTATCGACTACATTTTTACCGTCACTTCAACAAAGAATTTATGTGTCATGTGCCGTAGTTTATCTAAAATTGTCTTGTTCCATTTCCTGTTACTCTCTTCATGACCTAACGTGTGGGTGCTAAAAAAACATAGAAAGTTTGTTAAAAGGTTGATAATGTATCCGTACATTCAGAAATGTTATTCAACTTTAAAGGCATAGCTCATGTACTTCCGATTATACTGTAGCTTTGTTTAGTATTATAGACTGAACTGGTTTTGCTTTCTTTTTCTTTGTGAATAATGGGGATGGGAAGAGGGGTGGGACATGGATTACAATCTAAAACAATTGTACTAGAAGGACACTGAGATTTTTGTTCTTTATATCATGTGTATTACAACTAGGTTTAAACATTATGCCATGTTTGAATTGACTTTTATCAGACTGGAGGTAGTGTGAAGAGTAACTAAGGGTAAGAACATGGTTACCTTCCTCTCCCTTGCCCTCTCCCCTGGCCTCCCTCTCCACTGGCCTCCCTCTCCCCTGTTCCCCCTCACTTGCAACTGTTTCTTTGTCGATCTGGAAGGATAAAGGGTAGTTGACATCACCCTGAAGATTACGTCCACGTAGTTTCTTAGGAACCAAACTAGGCTGTCTGCTGTGTAAGTAGGTTTTTGTTTTCACTGGGATACCTGGTATGAAATCTGTGGTCTACAGACCTACTTCACAGCTGTGGGTCTGGTCTAGATTTTTGGAAGCCATAAGTCCTGAATAGTATTTCGTCTTTTCGAACAATGTAACAATGGTGTAACGAAAGGAGATGGGATGGGGTGCATTGGCCGATGAACGAACTCTTTGTAATTAGCAGGTTCATAGCTAGGGTAAAAATCATACCCTCTCATTTAAGACTGAAATGGACGAAACTTCCCGCTTTATTAAAACTTGACGTCTGGTTATGACTGTGATTCTCTGAGATTTCCCACTGTGCATTGTGAAATCGCGTGCGGCAAAACATATCGGTCATGATACTTTATTAAGGGCCTGACAATATCAATATATCGTTAAATATTCTTACCCATATCTCATCGAAATTGATTTGAACCATTCATTTCATGAAGTACTTGTCTCTCTGTCGTAACCATATTAACAGCACCAGCCGATGAGGTACCCGAAGGAGAATATGCCACCGATGACCCCTCCACAGCCTACTTGCCACCGATAGGAAGGCCAGGGGATACAACCAGCCCCCCTGGACCGGCGAAGGGTCCCGAGGATGTCGACGAAGGTAATCCCTGATTTGATTTCGTCTGTTTTAGTTTTCCACTGCAAATGTAGACATAGAAGTAGATGAAAATGTGCTACATATAGTTGTTAAGCAAATTTCCAGGAAGGTTTGGGACCTTATTTAAAAGAAGGTAGAAAATGTATTATATAATGTATTTTGTGTCTTCCTCATTTAAGGGTTATAATGTTCATACTACTCCGGCACGTACCAAGGAAATAAATAAAAAAAAATTCCAATTACAACGAAACTTACCGATGATATGCCTCCCTTTTTTATTTGCAGGTATACATAACTTTTTTACTGGCCAGTTTGCAATCATCGCCATCGTGCTAGGAATTCTGCTAGGACTCGTGGTCATCTTTGCCTTGTCCTTTGTGGTGTATCGCAGGAAGTACAAGAGTCTAAAGAGGAGGGTGCCATCAATCTGGTACAACGGTGGCAGGAGTGCCCAAAACATGATGGTGACCAACGGCGGCTCTAACGGTGTGCTCTGCGATGGTGAAGCCAAGAGCCGGACCAACCCCACCTACCAAATAACTCACCCCGGGGACACCCCAGAGTACCATGTCATCGATACCAGTCAGGAGGACAGTGGAAATGAAGAAGACTTAGGTAAGCAAGGATAAAACAATTTAAATCCTTTGCAGTTACACCTCCCCCACCCCCGTTACTCGATTTAGCTGGAAATTCGGGTTGGTTGTCATAAAAACATGGTGGGTTATATTGACTTCACTCGTAACCTCCCTATCTCCAATTATCAGCATTATTCTCTCTCTGCCGTGTTGTGTTGTTTGTTGGAGCTGACTTAATATATGTGTCACTGACGGCTTTAACCATGTAGGCTACATATGTGTGTACTCAGATCTATGATAGGCTAGTTTGTGAGGGGGGGAATAAATTCATTACTCAAGTTTACTAAATTCTTTTTTCTTAAAGTATTTTACTATCAATCTCTTTTTTTTTATTCTTTTGCCTGTTTCTGACATTGGGTACAATAATATTCCAGTATGTCAAAGACCAATTCCTTTGATGCGGAACACTATCTTAACGTTAACATGTTCCACTTCGATTGATAATGGATTTAACGTTTTATTTAATATTAAAATGGTTGATTGAAGTTTTCTGTCTGAGTGGAGGAGGACCCGAAAGACATAAGCACCCCCTGAAGGCTTCTGAGTAAATTCAGAGATTGCTTCTACATGCTTTGAAATCTCAAGTGTGTTTTTATTTTCATCTCTGTAAACTTCTGATGCCGTTGCAGCTTCGGAATATGACAGACTATATGCCGAGCCTGAAATATCAGGGGACGCCAGCTTTCGGGGCAAGAGCTTACTACAGCATTATGCAGAGACGGACCTCTTGAATATTCAGGGAGTTTCTGGTAATACCATCTATGGCGTACCAAACCAATGCATGGAGTTACTCAACAACAGTCATCTCCCCTGCTCGGAGTTTCCTCGGAAAAATCTGACATTTTTGGAACTCTTAGGAGAGGGCATGTTTGGAGAGGTGAGTCGACTATGAGATCTCTCTTTTAACCTTAAGAATGCAATTAATCAGGGATAAATCTTGCCGGGATGATGAAATACCCATCGCATATTTTTGCAAAGTTTTGATGCTAATTTCACTTTTTTGCTAATTTTGCTAATTTCACTAATTTCTTGTAAACTTCGTATAACAAAAATATTTTCTCAGGATTATCCGTTATGGTCTGAAAAACTATGTTGTCACTTTAAGTCTTGATGTGGAATTTCTCAAGTTACTTTCCGATCACAGCTCATTCCCTACCATATATATTACAACTTCACACTGCATATGTAGTAGTTCAACATTTCCATTGCAGTGCACACCATAACTTATTGAGAGCTATACCTGATTATTTTGTGTGGATTATGCAGTTGTGTTATGTTCATATCAGCGTTATCTCATAAATAAACCCAATTTGTCATCTTCAAGAAGCATCATTAGACTTATTGTAAATCATATTTACGCCGAGGTCGTTTCACACTTTTGGACTAATTATCTCTTCAATCATCAATAATTTGTTTGAATAAACCATAATTAAACCACTCTTTTGAGTATATATATGTAGACTCTCTGTTATACATCATACTATACACCAGGGTCATGTGATTGATCACATGGTTTCCATATTTGGCATGTCACAGTGTTTCATTATTTATAATAATGAATCTACACGTGTTTTACCTCCATTCCGTGTCTAACATATTGTAAGATCTTACTGTGATAAGAAATTAAAAGTCTTTCACTGAATCTGATGCAAGGATTAAAAAAAATTTAAAAAAAAACTTTTTGTAGAAAACCTATATCATACAATGATTAGCACTTTTCGTACTTCTGTGGAAGGAGGTTTCAACTTAGAAGGTAATGATTTTAGGGTACACATGGTATTACAGTTATAACTAATGTCTTTCAACACATCCTGTGTTGGAGATATATTCACAATATGTGGCCAAAAATGTTGTTAAAAAATGTCTTCTTGCCCCCCCCCCCCATCTCCACCTCTCGCTTCAGCTGAGATGAACCAAATTGTTAATAAATAATCCATGCATTACTCAATTTAAGTGATATCATCCATATTTTTGGTTCCTTGCTCCTGCCCTCCCCCCCACCCACCCTGTCCTCTTACATACCAATCATTCCGTGAAGGAGCAATTTTACCATCCTTAGAATGTAACTTTTCTATGATTACGTTAGCTTAAGATTACATTTCACGTTTTCATTAAAGGTCTTTAAGACAATTTAATTTAGTAACAGGCTTTTGTTTTTGCTCAGAAAGAATTTGGTGATTTAATTGAACACATACTTTACTATTGTTATGATCATAATCAATAACATTCCTCAACGAGAAAGAAGGAAGCCACCTTCACATAGTGTCAGCATTCGTTGTGACACTCAGTGCAACAAACAGAAACAATATTTTGTGCTTCAGTCTTTGTTTTTCTTCCGTCATGATACCCAAAGAGTAAATGAAACAGAACCGTCCGCTTTAAAGCAGCATTTTGCGTCGTTTTCTATGATTTTTCTCAACCTCACTGACTCCACTATGCCATGACGACATACATAACTAGCTTATCTATTTAAATCTTACTTCAAATGGTGGCATAAATGTCGAAAAATGTGCAACTTTCAACTTTGTTTTTCTCCAAGATATTTTCCGTTGGGATCCCAATAAACCTCGCCAACAATATGAATATTTAAACACTACGAACGTCATTGACCAATACGTAATACAACACCATGCGTGATTTGTGTACAGTCTATATGGCAGTTGTACCAGGGAGTTCCATAAAAACTCTCTGGTTGTACCAACGCAAAGTCTTGAATCTATTTTTAGCAACGGCTCATAACTAAACCTGCATCTCTGATTGGTTGAATTCAAACTAGCGGGTTTGGGGAACTGTATGCGATTTATTTTAGAGATTGTCGGACGACACTTTTCTCATTATCTGCGAATATCCTTAATTACTCGCCAATTAACGTTGTTGGCAAGGAAAAATTTGGCTAATATCTTAGCTGTTTTGTGATTGATATGTAAAAAACTCGATGGACATGTCAAAAAAGTAGAAAACGGCGACCAAACGCAAAATGCTGCTTTAAGCTGTTTGTTACTCTTGCCCAGTGGACTGTTTCTTGTCACCTAAATTTGTCCCTGTGAAGAGTAACAGCAGAAGATATAGTGTTGAATGCAATTGCAGAGTCCCTCATTTATTAAGGCAGGTCCCTAGCATGTATCCTTCAAGACATCTCTTCATCACCCTTCATAAAAAGGAGATTTAAAAATAACCTTCCCCAAGTTTAATGACGATGTTTTATCCAGTTTTACGCGCATAGCATTCGCTAGGTGTGACGATAGATAAACCGGCTGTTGAGAGGCAGGAGAAAAGATACTGTTCTCCTCGTACCGAAAGAGAACTGAACTAAGTAGCTTATAGATGGGAAGGAGTGTGAGAGCATCAAGGGAAGGAAGTGCAAATAATGGTGCAGGGTTAATGACCTGATGACCTTAATGACCTGAGTTAATGAGTTAATGACCTGAGATAATTAACCCTGCTTTTGTATCATCGTCATACCCCAAAGTTATATCCCTGCATTTTGCTAGGTTTTACTGCAGTATATTGTAGTTGGCCATATATCAGGAATTTAAAATGGTTAGGCACTGTTACCTGGGTACTGTAACTGGGCCACGTTACTACGTTCAATGCGACAAGTGCTCTTTCAATGCGTGAAACCCTGATAAAGTAATCAGATTTTTGGAAAGAGTTATCAGATTTTTGGAAAAAGTTATCAGATTTTTGGAAAAAGTTATCAGATTTTTGGAAAAAGTTATCAAATATTTGGAAAAAGTTATCAGATTTTTGGAAAAAGTTATCAGATATTTGGAAAAAGTTATCAGATTTTTGACTGTCACTTTGCACGGCAAATTGGTTAGGTTCAATTCAAGAAAAAGTTAATACATCTTGAAAAGGAAATAAGAAAGTATTAACAGGAAGTTTAGTGACAACAAATTGTGTACATGTTGCTTAACTGTTATAACAAGGAATGAATGTACAAATGAAATCTATCTTGTCAATTTAAAGCAAAACTGAATCCCAAAGTTTGGAAATTGTTACTATTTGAGTGGATTACTTTCTCCTACAGGTTCATTTGTGTGAAGCCAGACATTTAGAGGAATACCTCCCTAACAACATGAATCTAGAAACGCCCTCGCAGCATGGCGGCACCCTAGTGGCAGTCAAGATGCTTAGGAAGGATGCCTGTAAGAATGCAAGGTTCGTTATTTATTTATTTATTGATTGATTGATTCTTTTGCCATTCATTTATATGAAGTATGAACACAATGAAGTCACTTTCTTGTGGGTTCTTTGGACAAACACCTTCTTGACTTTGGTGCTTGTTGCTGTAGAGAACAAGTCTAGGGCCTAAAAAAAGGAGCGGGGAAGAAAGATGTGACTATTTGTCATACTATATCCTTATATTTGGATTTTTAAGTTTTACGTGTGTGTGTGCATGTGACACTTGCTCATACAACGTTCTTACTTCAGAAGGATAACTGGGGTACATCATATTTGGTATGTACAGGTCCCCCTTAGGTAGAAATGGTTTGGGATTATTGTTGGTATTGATCAAAGGTCATTTGAGGTCACCATGGGTTAAAGTCTAATTTGTTTACATAATATATCAAGAAGTACAAGTTGCAGGAAGTTCAAACTTGGTGTGTAGTTTGCTGTTGGTGAGTTGACAATCTGTAGTGTTTTTCGTGAATGTCAAGGTCATTTGACATCAACAGAGGAAAATTTTTTGGAAATCTTGTAAACATGATATCTCAAGGAGCTCATATTTGCATGGCTGGATAGCCTTGTTTTTTGTATAGTTTGTACACAATTTGAAAACAAAACTAAACTGGTAGCAACAGATTAGGGAAAGATTTACTGGTTATTGGTGTGACACAAGTACTTTTAGAAAATCTATCTAAATACTATGTGGCTTCAGTAATACCATTTGCAGTGCTAATGCAGTGTTTCTAGTTATATCCTTTGCTTTTTCCAAATCTGTTCACTTGTCATTTCCTACAGCCGACTCTATACGATTTGCAGAAACCGCTGAGCAAACTTGAACTTGAGATTACAATTACATTACTAATCTTTGAGTTGTGAAATAGTCAAAGAGTTTTCTTAAGGGAGCAATAAACATTTTACTTTAGTGGTCACCAGGGAAAGCAATTTTACAGAATTTCAATCTCATACAGAGAACAGACTGTTTGAGGCATGTCTGAAACTATTTCATTGTTTGAATATATAGTCCCTGTGATACTTGTCTATTAATACTAGTGGGATTCCTTGTGGGTATTAAAAACTGCCTGCCTTCACAACAGGTTGTATAAAGTAAAAGAATAATAATGAGAAAAAAAAAAATTATGGTCAGAATTTGATTTAAAGCACATTTTGCCAGTGAGGGTTGTACTTGGAAATCGAGAGCTTGTAAATATTCTACGTTGGTCTGTGATGGGTTTGGTTCATCTCTGTAATACCTTGAAGACTATGGTTTGATCTCCCAAGGAGTGGGTTTAAAGAACTTTCTAAGAATTTTTCTTAGAACATTTAGGATTATCTTTCTGTATCTTGATTGTAAGTGACATTAAATTACGTCCTCCTTTCCTAGGACTATTCATAGGTTCTTTTTGACTGGGAGAAGTCAGTGATCCTCATAAAACCGTAGGCACCAAACTCGATATGTCGATCTATTTATCTAGTTATCTAGACGTCTATTCAGCGTGACATTTATCATTCCACACGACATTTCATTTGCACTTTCAATTGCTGGAGATATTTCCCTATAAATAACCGAAAGCTCATCAATCAGGATGGCTGGCTGATGGGGTTATCTAGTCTTTACACACGGCCTTGATAATGCAGATACCACATACATGTGTGACAAACGAAACTTCAAATAGTACATTTGACCTGTCCAGGTCTGGTGTATAACTGTTAGCATGAGGTGTCGTCAATGCTTGACAAATTTGTCAGGTACAGATGGGTTTGGGAGTTGATCTTCTTAAGGATGTCTGTTGTTGATAGGAAGTTTAATAAGAATATTGGTTTGTCGTTGTTATTGTTGTTATAGTGTTGCTAGAAGTGTAAGATTGTGTATTAACATTGAACAATAATAAATAAGTTGTGGAAGACGCTGACATCATGATGATGATGATGATGGCGATGATCATGATTCTGACAATGATGATGATGATAGTGATGATGATCATGATGATCATCATGATGATCATCTTATTGAAGATCATCGAATTCCGAGGATCATAGCTATGTTAAACTTTACAGATTTATATTCAAAACTAAATTAGATATAAAAAGGTGACCACCTATAGTAAACACTTCCTATGTTATTCAATGTTATTCTATGTTATTCAATGTTATTCTATGTTATTCAATGTTATTCTATGTTATTCTATGTTATTGGACTAAAAAAGTTAGTTTTAAAGAAAACTCACCAGCTACAAATACAACTGATGGGACATTGATTGGTGTTGAATTTTCTGTGATTTCGATATCCTGGCCTCTTGGAGGTTATTGGGGGAAGGGGTAGGGGGGGGGAAGGGGTAGGGAGTATTTCTTTCCAATTTGATCCTAGTAATGAAACTGAAAGACAAGGGATGAACAAGATGACTGATCATTTTGGACTTTATCTTCTATGGAGATATAGGGAGAGGGAGGTGAGATTAGTGAAGGGGGGGGGGGGAGGATTTGAAGTATTAATATTAAGAGCTATTTACCCCTTCATACAACAACTTATCACTTACCATGCCAACAATTAGTGCAGCTTCAACTGTTGGTAAGCCTTGTAATTCTGTTTCTAAATCAGTTATATTGTGGTTAGAAGTATAGTGGCATTCCTGTGGTTTCAGAGATTAAAGGCTCCTTTAGGGGGATGGATGAAGAATGTTTCTTAGAATTGGTTCTCCTCTTTGACCTGATTGCCACTTGTTGCTAGCTATTTGAAAGTTGTATGGATTTGATATGGTGATAAGGGATCCTGATTGATTTATAACATTATTTGTCTGTCTGGGCCTGTCTGAATTGGGAAAAATTCTAGGAAACCAGATAAAGACAACCAATCTGTCCAGCCTAGAGTGGTTTGGTTCTGCAGATACAAATTGATTTAATACTGAAAGGAGAGGTCAGTACTAGTATACAGTGTAGAGTATACAGTCAACCACAGGATAAACAGACTATAAGCAAATTGG
>KN885672.1:5192-16088 GCA_000934455.1 Apostichopus parvimensis | reverse complement strand
TGAAAACTCGTTTTTTCGGACTAAAAACGTGTATTTTATTTTCGGACTGAAAACGTGTCGGACTGACAACGTGTGTACCCGCACTGATTAGGACAATTCTTACGCCCTTTACTGACAGAAAGACCTAAACCGATGGATTCTTATAATCTTTCTGTTGGTGAGAGAAGCCTCACTTAAAAACACTCACAATCTCAGGGTTGACCTAAGAAACGTGAAGTTATTTCTCTCATTAGCAAGGGGAACTGAAAGGTCAAATTACCTAGAAAATATTAACTGCACACAGGCCTGACAAGAGTGGAGGATGGGGGTGGGGTGGGATTGGGGTGGGGGAGGTTAGGGGGCATACATTCCCGTGGCCCGGGGAAACATAGGGCATGGAACATTCGCATCTCCCTTCGTGATGTAACGTTTAGTTAACTTGGAAATATAACGTTTCAAAAGAGGGGTGCATGGGGCGGTTATTAAAGAGATTGTTTAGCTGTTTACGTTTATTCCCCGAGACCGACATGCATGGCTCTTGTCATACACTTACCCCCCCCCCCCCCTCTTAGAGCTGACTAAGTTACTGTACAGAGCCCTGATTTGTATATTTAATAAGGAATATAAAATTGATTGACATTTATTACACAGGCTATTTAGTTGATGCGTGTATAGGGGGTGTGGGGGAGGGAGGGGGGTGAATGCTTTCATCTCACATATTTCTGGTGTGTTAGTAAACGCCAGTAGGCATACATCATTGATATTATCAATTGTTATCATCCTACCAATAACGTGTGTCCTTACTCAATTTCTACATGAGGTCAGAGTATAGGTTATCATTGCATTTGATTCTTAAACCTACATTTGTACGTTGAATTATATACAACCCTGCTCACCAGGCTGATATATAATGGACCAAATACAGGAAAGATCAAAACAGTATCTGTTAACTAGAGTGAACACATGTCTTAAACATCAAAGAGTGAGAATTCACTTTTTTCGATAGTGCAACTATGATGATCACTCACAAGTGAATGTCACTCTCTTAGATTTCACTCAAACTTAGCTCGAAACAAGAGCTTGCTATATATACAGCCTGTATGAAAATGAATTTACAGGATTTCATATTGTTAACATTGTTTCAAAAGTTGCAAAATATAGCACCATCTAGCATTAAGGCTGCCTCCACTTTACAATGAATGGGGGATGTGTTACGCCTCCCTTTACAATTCTCATCTTAACGACTTAACATATTATCCCCCCCCCCCACCCTCCCCTTCGACAAAATGATGACTGCGTCCCTCATGATCACCATGCAAGGACACTCTCAAATAGTTCAATTCGACTATTTTGTAATTAAGAGTGAATGTTTTAGCTGTATTTCACGTTCATTCCATATATAGATGTGTTGTTACTATATTGTTGGTTGTTATTGTGATATATATACGATACGCTCCGTGGTTTAATAGTCCTACCCCTGTATCTCATTTGTATACTATAAGTCTTGTCAGCAAACCATGAATTATTGAGAAGGCTGATATGATAGGATCAGCCCGCATATAGGCTGCTATCAGTGTTTGGGTTCCTATATATTAGATTGCTCCCTGGTAAGTATCGTACTAAGCCATATATAATATCATCTCGTCATGTATTTACAAATTGCGATATCGTATATAAGAAAGATCAATAAATACAAAAGTAAAAAAATGACTGATTTACAAGTTATCTCCTCGCTTGTATAGGTATAATCTGAACAAGTTTTTCGAGTAGATATTACGGAAAAAATGGAAACAATGGATTAATATTTTATATTAAGGCTACACTGTCGAGTCGACGTCATTTTGACTAAAATGGAGCATTGGCAGAAATCGGTATATTTCAGTCGGATTCCCTAATAGCTACAGAATCGTAGATAACAATCGCATGTTATCCTTTTTCTTAAATTATGACATATCGAGATTAAAATTCTATCCTAATATCATATCTTAAAACTTTGCAAAGGATGTGTCCCAGATTCCACCCTTCTGTAAGTCTTGTATAGACCAAACTGGCTAGTGAGAAACATTGGTGGGAGCCAAGAGTCAGAGAGAGAGCCAACATCTCACTAGGCCTATACCTATAGCTTAAGGTAAATGTATAGGCCAGGGTAGGCTTTATAGGGACCGTCCCGCATATCCGATTAGTGCACCATGAAACCAGTGATAGATATATAGAAAACAGGGTTGCGATAGGTTTATATATAGCCTATATCTACCATTTTTGGACCTGTAGATTGGGAGAGATATTTGTCATTCAACTTTGTTCGTGGAAGTGAACCCCATTAGCTCAAAACAATATGAGAGAGCCTGTATGTCATCACCCTGAATACATAAAGCGAAGCAATAACCAAAATCAAATAAAACATGTAGACCCCACACATGTACTGAGAATAACTCTTCCATGCTTTAACTGATTTACATACGCTGGACCATATATACTAAATCGCAGTTACGTTATCATGGTAACCGATCCAACACGTCATCTGTAAACAATGAGCCGATGAGTCATCGATTTTTTTTTATTCTCGGAGGGCCCGAATAGGTCCATTCACAACACTCGTTGAGAACTTTCATGAGGGGCTTCGGGATTTAAAGACCATTTAGGTTGGGATGTGTGAAGAATTCGAGAGGGCTTTCATATAGAGAGGATAGGTTGCTCTCTATGCACCCTATAACACACGTGGTAAAAAAAAAAAGGGAACAAAAAAAGGGAACAAAAAAAGAAAAGAAAAAAAGAAACGAAAAGGAAGTGGCTACTAATGACAAGTCCGCTATTCACATAAAGTAAAGAATCACCTTAAACCCCCCAAAGCTAACCACATTGCTGGACGTTGCAATCGCGTTTTGATTCCATTGTGACCATTTGTCAACAATTTACCTCTTGTTTCTAAGAGGATGGCATTCCGCCGGCCCAGGTGTTGAGTCTGTTTGTTCGGCTCTGAATAGAACGATTAAATGTGTATATATTTGTTACAGACACAATCAGATAAAAACTACTACGCCAGATGATAAACCCATAAGAGCCATTCAATTGTCGAGGAAGTCCGATTCCCACTAAGAGATAGTCTTTTGTAGTTGGAGGACCTCTTGAGTTACCTAAATCGTGTTGATAAGGGCCATTGATTGACCCATGTTAAACTATGGAGAGAAAAGGTAGCTTCTTTTGTCGGGATCTATTGTTGCCTTTAGCGAGATGAACAGAATGGCGGCACCGATACATGGAGGAGACTATAGTTGAATTGATGTTATATGAGGGCGGGTCTCACCCTGTCTCACCCCACCCCCTCCCCCTTCAATTGAAGTAAATTCAAAGTTGCATGTTGTAGTAGCCTTTACTATAAGACTTCTCGGCCTTTTGGCTAAGATCATGTGTATAGTATCTATTCCATTTCCAAAGGAATCGTGATACACATTTGATGTAACATTGCCATGATGATGATGCAAGGAGAGGCTGGGGTTGAGAGATGCATCAGTTAAAGTCTTTTGATTTTCGTTCCCAGGCTCTACCCTGAGTGACTTTCCTTAAGAAGAACCGCTAGTATTGGGGGCAAGCGCCGGCTCCCCTCTTGTCCTGAGCCAGTGTTTCTGGACCTCAAGAGGGGAAGGAAGAAAACCGTTGTACGTGCAGGGTCGGGACGAGAAGGGGTTCAAAGGGGATAACCTCGACCACGAAGCCGTGTTTGTTTGGTGTTTCTGACTAGATTCTGTAGAATAGTTCAGAATACAGTTTATATCTTGCCACTGATAAAAATGAAAACATAATCGTAACTATTCCAGTATTTATATAGGCCTACCATGTCTTTTTTCGAGATATCCGGCGAGAGTTTAAAATTGTGTCATTTTTCGCATCGTCGTTTGTCATGTCGCGGTTGTGAACTGAACAAACATAACTCAGCGAGATCACAAGAACATAACCCATCTCGAAAAACGAAACTGGATGTAAATTTGACCAGAACGCTTATTTATAATGAAATGTTACCCGTTTGCATAGGGAAGAAGATATCACTTACCTCCGTAGTAATATCTTGTAATCTTCGTACGTTGATAAGAAACCAGATGAAGGATTGCACTTGTATGCCCTGCTATAGGATGATGTTCTTGGGTTCGATTCCTGGACGGCCAAAGTAAGCTAGCTGGGTTTTTCATCCAGGAGAAATCCACGGTTTTGCGATCCGAAATGGTTTTCCAAATTGTAAAAATCCACAATCCAAAATGAGTTAAAATTGTCCTATTGAGGAGCCACTCGACGCTAAGTGTATGTTACAAGCCTACCGGCTTCTTTCACATGTACATAAGTATATGCATAGCGTTGTAAAAAAAATACAAGTCTTGTAGGCCATTTAGCCCAATTCCAGGCCGATTAGAATTCAAAAGATCACTTAAGTTTCTCGGAGAGTACAAAAGATGAAAATAATTGTGTTTGAATGGGAGATTTCGTCAAGCCTTTCATGATCCAAAATAATACCAGAGACTTTCAGCTTCCACGCGTATTTTTTCTGTAAGTTCTGTTCTCGTCATCATTAAGCCTGCCTTTGTAAAACATTTATATGATGGGAAACTAACTTGAACGTATTTAATCATACCGGCCATTTGGCTCTTCAGGTGACCCCCTCCTAGACACCGACAAGGTTCTCTCATATTGTATACAATCCAAGTTTGACCAAGTGGCGTGCAACTCCCCTCTCCCCCTCCCCCCACACACACATACACACCTTCATCGTCAATCGGGAGAAAACGTTCGTTCGAGGGATTTTCAAAATTCAAAAGTATTTATCAGCACAACATTGTGGCGATATAGTCCTAACTATATACCTAATTTATAGTCTAACTATGCCTTAGAATGCATCTAACGTTTAAGCGGCTTCGATTTTTCCTAGGGGGGGGGGGGTAGATCCTCTACACGGGAGCCAAATTCAATGACCCCATGCACAGCCACATTCCTCTCAAAAATCGTAACATTTACGTCCCGTTCATATATAGGTTCATGCCCTTAACAAAAACAATCGAGGTAAAATTGGAATCCCCCCCGCCATTTGAAATATTGTGCCTGTCGCTGCTTGGACATGTTCATTCCCTCTGTAAAATTTGGGTTCATATAAATATGAAGCAACAGTCGCCCAATTGGGAAAGAAGTATATATTTCATGCATGTAATTAACGGTATAAACAACAAAATCTGAGGTGACAATTTGCTTTCACAGAAGCGATAAGAGGTAGTAGGTTTTATTGCAGTTCGCAAATGACTTTTATTTGGTTAAAGAAAAGATAGGAGGCATGTCAGTTTGACCAGTTGTCTCATGATAATGTTGAGAATTGATTAAAGAGGCAAATTTGGTAAAATTGTCAAAAAGAAAGAAAGAGAAACAAAATGGCGATCAACTTATGCAATCATCCGGTAAAATGCATAAAACATGTTTTTTATTCGAAGCATTTAAAAGACGATTATTTGTAATCCTATGGGTAATCCTACAATTAGTGCTTGACACGTAAAAATCAAATTCAAATGACATTATCGCTACTAAACGTCACATAAAATATCATAACCTCCGCTTCGACCCGAAAGACTTGATATATATAACTTTGACCTCGAAAAGAGGTCACTTCTATCAATGAGTCGTCCATGCCCACAATAAATAAACAACTTTGAATGGAAACATAAATTACATGACCCGATCATAAAAATGTGGAAGACCTGACGAGTGATATTTTGGGAAGGACAGACTATTATTATTATTATTTTATTTTATTTTGGTTTTATTTTATTTAAAGTTTTGTCGTCCTCAGGTGTGGCAGGATCTATACCTATACCTTCAAAGAGACCGAATTCAACAGTCACGACCTTCACACACAATCCTACCGGACGTCGAAAACAAGGTAACATCATTGTCGTATCTCCGACCTGTGACGTTTTTTTGTGATGAGTCAGGAATTTTCTGGCATATTTTCTAAATCAGGGAACTCCCTGTTCTCCCTGATCTAAAATACATACATACATACATACATACAAACATACATATTTTGAATTTTGTCTCGTCAACAAAATGCTTCAAAAGTTTTAACAATGATTTGCTTACTTTTTTATAATTTGTTTTGGAATGAAGCGAATTTGATGGAATATGATAACAGTGTATTTTCATGAATTTAAGATTTGTGTTAAACGTCTGAGTCATGTTTAGGTTCATAACAAGTTGAAGAATATTGCCATCGTCGAAGCAAGTCGATGCAACAGTTTACTAAACCCAATTAACTATTCACGTAAATTAAGATTGCAATTAATTAAACTCAATTGTAATCAAACGAACGTTAATTAATAAACAATGAACGACATTACATTTAATTGTAACGAAAAAGTCACCAGTCTCCCAGACACTCTCTACCATTAAGACTATTTACACACAAAAGAGAGAACCGACATTTTCTCAATTATTTGTTCTAAAACTTGACTATAGTCATTTTTAATAAGTGGCATTAGTGTTATTTGATTTTAGTAGTAAAATAAAAAGAAAACTGTTTGTACTTAACCCATTCGACAGTGATAACTTCCGTGCAATTTTATATGCAAATTAAACTAGGCCTCTATATGCCTGCATCTGTCGTATCGGAATTGCTACGCCGGACCCTATAGGCTAAGTGTTTACTTTGTATAATGAAACAGACTTTGCTCAAAGAATTACACATCTGCTCAGATCGGACAAGAATGCAAGCAACCTAAATTACCTACTATAACAAAGCGTTAATTACGGTAGATTTGTATGGAGTTCGCCGTTTATATCTTGAAAACATAGCCGGTTGGTGGTTTATTTGTCCTGCAGAATGATGACCTCTGGCATCAGTGACTTGCAACGACAAGTTCTTATAAATTTGGCGAGTTCTTGAACCGTTTTGATAGTAATCATTTACTTCAGTAGTTACATGAAAAAGAGACACGGTTAGAGCGCTTTGAAATTGTTTCTTTTTTGTTCAAATTAAACCATAATTTGTAATTGCTCGAACCAGAGCCTGACAACATTATATATAGCAATTCGTGTCACTCAGAGATTAATATAGAGAGATATTAAGATATTGAGATAAAACCAAACGAGCATGAATCTTGTATGATTCTGCTGGCCAATATGTCATTTAGAGCATGCACTTTAATTTGTAATTTACAACTATAGGTTCCCTGTGGAAGCCCAAAACGGACATCTCTTCCCACAAATTTCAAGTATGGAAAGAAGAAACCCCAATGAACTTCATTGCATGTATTTTCTATTTGATTACAGGGACCTATAAGAAAGTGGGGGAAGTGAAGGTGCCGGGGAGTTCCTAGCAATTTGCAAAAGCGAAATGGAGAAACCTGAAATATCTGAAAATGCCTCAGCTTTCCGGAATCCTACTTCTATCCCTTTGCGGTCTCAATGTAACCCAACCAAACTACAAGAATGACCGCACCTTCATATGCGCCTCTGGATTATAACATATAGGCCTATGCAGATGAACCTGCATAAAGTATTTTGTTGAGTTGATTAGGATATTCCAATTTGCGGTTAAAGTCCCCTAAAAAGTTTTAGCTTTGGTGAAATTGTCGACCAAAAGAAAAAAGAAAAGAAATGAAAAGGGCTGCATTAACCCATAAAATATGCTGTTTTAAACTTAATTTGGAGACGCCATCCGTTAAATGGACACATGTGGAATCATGTGAGCGAGTTGTCTGTTGGAGCACCTTAGTTTGATTG
Organism: Apostichopus parvimensis; assembly: GCA_000934455.1. Taxonomy (NCBI): domain Eukaryota; kingdom Metazoa; phylum Echinodermata; class Holothuroidea; order Aspidochirotida; family Stichopodidae; genus Apostichopus; species Apostichopus parvimensis. The sequence goes on along the minus strand of KN885672.1, from coordinate 8,357 downwards.
ACCTCCACGACACACCACGACTTTTTGATCGGTCACAAGATTACAGTCGACATCTTAAATCCTTACTTACTCTACTTTTTTAAGCCTGGCTCTGAAAGAGATTTCGGTTTGGGTATCACTGAGAATCAATTCATCTCGCAAACCATCTAAGGACACCGGCATCAAATGTTAACCAAACGTTTACCTGTTTATCTCTCATCACAACCAAATCCATCTCCTTTTATTGTTTCACTTTGATCGCATCAATGCCCGACTGTTTTTGTTCCATTTTCACTCTGTTAACAGGCTCCTCTTTTCTTTTTTTTCCCCACTTTCTTTCTCTATTTTTTGGGAGGATCTATATGAGAGGCGGTCTCACTTGCAATGTACCTGTCAGTCTTTCCTCCCAAAAGGACACTATTTCTTTTTCTTTTCCCCCTTAAATATTCGTCAGGAGTAAGTATATAACTCCTCGGAGAATGAAGAATGGAAATGATATTTCACTTGACAAGCACCTCTAATTGTTATTTCTTTTGTATACTATGACTAATAACTAGGCTGCTTGCTATATAATGCTTATGCCTCTGGCAACAGGATCAACGCTTACTGACCTGTGTTAGCTTGTATTCACGACGGCCTTAATCCTCCCTTAGGGGATAGGGGTTACTTTCTTAAAGCGAGATTGGATACAAAAATAGTTCAACACATCTTTTTTTTTGTGCTCAGTTTGGTGGCAATGAACTATACTCCTAGTATATGATCTAATAATATAATCTTAATCATCATTAAATGAAATTGAGATTCTTTGGCGGAAACAAGGTTCTGCATTTTATTTGGAGGTTTTAACTCCCGCTCAGTGATACGTTCATCGAGGTATAGCAAAGAGGTGAAGCTGGAGAAGGGCCGGGGAAAGAGGGAGTGGGGAGGGTCAGTGGGAATAACGAATTACAAATTTGTTTTGGACTTTGGTCATGTGAATATGGTAGTCGGAGGTATTTTTCTTCAACATCTTCAAGAATTAGGAATATAATAATCATGAAAGTTTGCATATTCGTTACTCTAATAATGAATTATTTCAAGCTCCTAAACTTCCAAAAGGTTTGCCGAAATCTGATAGTAATACCAACCCAGTAGGATAATAAAGATCATATCATAAACGTGATATGATATACTTTCTCCTGTCGAAATCACACTTGGAATGATGGGATGCGGCATCAAGTTCAAGATATCCATATTAAACAATAAATTTTTTTTTTTTCGTTATTATTTGTGGGACAAAGAAGTTTCCGTTTTGAACAATACGTTTCAGATGTGTAACCAGACAGACTGAAGAACGGATATACAACTAATGTCTAATGGAGTGTAACCGCATAGATTGATACATGGAAACCCAACTAATGTGAAAAAGGAGTGTCTACGCATAGTGGATTATCCAACTAATGAGTAAAGGGGTGTCAAATTACATTCCAACGTTAACATATTCAACTTTTGCTTCGATTAAATATTAAAATTATATAAATTAGCATTTTCTATCTTCCATGCATATACGCCCTCAGCTTAAAAATAGCGAGAAAAGCCCTCAAAACAAACAAACAAACAGAAACAAGAAGCGTATGTTGGCGTTATTGGTCGTGGAAGGAGAAGCCATTGTCCTTTCTGCTTCGGGCATTATGTTACTAACATCTCATGAATGTTCCCAATAAATCTTGTATAGGCTAAACGAGTATAAACTTACACTGGAATAAATTTAACCTCGGACACATAATGCACAGTTTTGGACAGAACTCACGTCCTCTTTTCTATTTAATATTATATTGTTATATAGTTCCCTTATTTATCGATTTTTTATTTCATGTTTTTCCCTTTCATTTCGTCCCTAACATAATTGCTGCGCATTAATAGAGCCTATATGCAGCGGTGACATGCAGACTTAACGGGAAAATTATTCAAAAAGTGTTTCGTGGTACTTCCAAAAAAAAACAAAAAAAAATTGTGTACGGATCATTTCTGTAACGACCTGTTGTAATTTGTCATTATCTTTGTACCTTACCCTAAAACATCGATCTTTCTTTCTTTAAGTTCTTCTTGTTTTGAATGTATATTTTTGTTACGTCTTTATGACAGACATTTCCTCTCATTTCTCGTTTCCCGAGTGTCATCTTCTCCGTGTTCGAGAATATATTATTTGTTGTCGTCTATCACTTTAATACCCTTAGTTTGCCCTGCGAGCTGATTAAAGCGAACAAGCCTTTTTTTTCATCGATGACCGCTTCCCTGCCGTAGAGCCGACGGGCCTCATCTCGCCAAAGATTTGTACTAAACAGAATGGCTGACTACCTGTTCAATGGGGGAGGATGCCTTCCAGCTTTCATTGAACCGTGTCGCACGGTAACATTTGCTGCTGCGATTGCTAATATTTGTACAAGCCTGTTTGGACGGGGCAGGAAAGTAGGTGTTTCCTCGTCGGTTTTCCCCCCGGGTTATGATCGCTCTACCCTGCTCTGCTCAGCCATTAGAGATAATCCAGCGCAGTCTTAGGCCATTCATTGGTTACATTATCACATCTGTCTTCAGCTACTCCACTAAATCTGCAAGAGGCTGGCCAGGTTGAACTTATTATTTCCCCCAAAACTCGGTCACTCCTCCTCGGGAAAAGAGAAAATTGATGAGTTTCCGAGTAATATGGTTGCGATATCCACGCGCTGTTTGTTGATGACGACGTTTAGTTAGCCTTTGGCTTGTTAGCTTGGTACATGACAAAAACGTCTGTAGTGTCCCTATAGACTTATGCGAATGACGTCATAATGACATAATCATTAAAGAGATTGTCAAGTTGCAGCAGAATGTTAGTTTTGGACGAATAAAAACTATTAGCTCTTAATGTAAAGGCATATAACTAGGAGAACACCCAATTCAAACAGGAGGTTTGACATGTTTAAAAAGAGAAACATGTCCATGCAGTCATAAACTTCACTGTCTTTGATAGAGTGAACTACGCACTCTACCGCTCCCCTTCCCCTTATAGATAAACAAACATGCAATTCCATGTGGGAATTACCGTGCTGAAAAAGTCTCGGATGGGTGTTGCCAATTCTGTCTTACATGTAGTATATAATTATGTACAATCACTGGTTAGGTTAGGAGACGATTTTACATTCCCTTTTTTTGTTTTCTGATGTAATTTTG
>KN885671.1:106869-128509 GCA_000934455.1 Apostichopus parvimensis | reverse complement strand
TGTCTTCCGGGGGCTAAATTGATCAAGGCAAATATCTTAATCAGTGAAGGTGACTAAAACAGATGACAGAGGAAAATGAATGAGTATTAGTTAATTTCATATTTAGCTTCCAGGGAAACACGAGAGAGAGATCAGTTATAAATCAGTATTTAGTTAGTTGATCAATCTCTGACTTTTGGAATGGATCAAGTTTATGTTATTCTCAGTCATCATAAAAAAAGTGGGAAAAGAAGAACAGTTTCAAAACAGTGTATATTAATATATGTCAGTGGTTTGTATTTGTGAATAATTTGCAATAGTGAACATTTATAGTTTTTTCTATCCATGTTATTATGTAATAAATACCTCTGATAGGACATTAACGTAAATTCCTGCTACATTAATTGAAGAAACTTCTTGGTGATTATCACGTGATTGGAAATTTAGTCGTTCCATTACGACTAATTTATTGACAATCGTGCGACCAATTAATTGAATTGTGAAATGAGGCATTATTACTCTTCTCGATGTATTCAGATCTTACAGAGATCAAGTTATTTCTGCAACAAAGTGTTGATAAAGCAGATTCAACGCGTAACGTGCAAACTAGTATTAAACGCAGGTCGCAATAGCTATGGAAAAACATTGTGTCTTGTTGTGGGAAGTGTTGGGTGTTTGCCCAGAGTCAAATCAACAGTTGTTTCTACATCGTTTATGCAGAAACTTGACATAATTGTCTTTGTGTAGTACCTCTCTTTTGCTCTGTACGACTGATCCTTCGTACAGTTTGAAACCGTCGAAATTCCATCATGATTAGGGGATTTTATTATAACCTCTGATTTGACACGCTATATGAAGTACTTACAGTTTCATTTCATATTTATATGATACTAGTGATAAGTGAAGAATATTGCATGATCTCAAACCATGCATGCTCACCGTAGGATCCTGCGGGTTTCGAAATTCATGTTACTTTCCATTCTACAAAAATTGTGAATCTTTTTCCTTGTAAAGAATTCTATGCCATTTCCTAGAATTTAATGACGATACAAAAGGAAGGGAATATTTATGAACAATATTTGTGAAAATGGTAAAGTGAAAATTTATGTGAGACATAAATACATTTACTCTTTTTTTTTTGGGGGGGGTACATAGAAAATCTCTGCAGTGAATGTGATGTCATGTCAAATTACACAATCGTTACATAAAAGTGACTAGCCTGTGTCGTTTCTGACGGACAGTGATTTGACCTTTGACCTGTATTCATTGATATCCCACTCAGGCTTTCTCTCAGCGGTACTGCGTGTGCAATACAGACGCCATCAGGAATTTCCGCAGCGCGGACACCTTCTTCATCCTGGCGTTTGCTATAATCATGCTGAACACCGACCTCCACAGTCCAAATGTTAAAGCAGAAAGGAGAATGAAGCTAGATGATTTTATTAAAAATTTATCTGGTAAGTATCAGGCAGTAGTGTTTGACCAGTCAACATTCCGGCCAACTTAACAACAGTAATCTATGCTTCTCACCGTCCGCTCAATAGTTCATCCAAATTTTGAATTTCATGAAACGATAACGTCAAACTCTTTCTAAATCATTTGTCCAACATTTGTTCTCTCTCGCCTCGACGATATGCCCAACCTTTCTCATCCGTAGTGTTTTATCGACTTCCTCTTCTCAGATTTTACCCGAATTAATTTCCACACATCTTTGTCTCGTCTGTTGAAGTGATTTATGAAAAATTTACCCTCTGTGGTTTAGAGACTTTTGCTCTTTAAATAACCATCTTTTCATCGTCGCTGCTGGAGTATACGGTGTCTTTTACATTACCGTCTTCCGGCAGCGTGGTCCGGTTTTGAAGATCTCAAAGAGGATACAATTCCATGTATTAACGAGGCCATTCCATCTCTTTTGCAATAAATAGGTTGTTGGAAAGGGTCATAATTGACCAATCAGGGACAGGTATTGTCTTTGATGATCTTTATAGGATGCTCTGGAAGGACAAATAGTTCCTTCAGTAGAGTTAATGGGTTCTCTGTCCGTAGCGATGATAAAGATGTCTGCCCTCAGACAGGTTTGGACTTGCTAATCTCTTTGACAGTGCCTGCTTCATTAAAATCTGTGGAATGAAAAAAAATAGTATAAATTACCCTTATGTGTGACAGACATATGAGGCATCTCCCTGGTTTGGATATTCTCAAATGAACTAGTTACTCATCTCAAACAGAACTATTAGTTGAAGGTAGGCAAACTACAGCCAGAGTGCAATAGTTGTGTTGAGACATGTAAGTGGTTATGTTAGGAGAGTAATTGGAGTAGAAATGAAGGAAGAGTTCTACTAGTTGTTTAGTAGTTTGGTGGCTCAAAGATAACCTAAACAAGAACAACAAAAAAACGGTAACACTTGAGATATTCTTGAAGCAAAATGGAGTGGAAAATGTTAGTATCATCTTTCACCAGAATTCTAGTTTATAGATAGATAAAGTCTCATTTTGTTGTGTTTTGCTACTTTAATACCCCTATGTAGCCATATTTTTGCCACCAACGAATGGCTCGATAGCTTAGACAGTGAAGCGCTGGGCTTGTAACCCAAAAGTCACCAATTCCAATCCTGTTCTATCCAAGAGATTCTCTGCTTGTTTCCATTATTTATAATTTCCCTGTCAGTTTTTCCATGTTATTTCTTTTATTTATGTAACTACATGATTGATGTTTCTGTTTTTCAGGTATCGACGATAACTGTGATGTGGATAGGGAATACCTAGAGGGAATTTATATGCGGATCAAACAGAAACCTTATCAACCTGCTGAGGATCACACCAACACCGTCATCAGACTAGAGAGAAGTGTCATCGGAGAGAGACCGGTAGGTTGAAACAGCAGTGTGCCTCCTGCAAAGGGCTACACTCATACATACAACATAGTATTAGTCATCATTAACTGTTGGATTTATTATGTAGCTGGAAATATTTATTACCACCAGGTGTAAGAAAGTCTGTGGGGCAATCTTTTTTAACACAATGGCAAAGCTATCAATTTCAAGTTGTCAGACTTTTGGTATAACCCATAATCATATTGGTATCAAACACCTACATTGTGCTAGTGGTCACTCTATAGTTGACAAAACAACAAAGAACACTGGTGTCAGTACAGCCATTGGTCATATCGCCCTGCCACACTGGAGTTTAAGTGTTGGGGTACCTGTATTGCATGGTGTTGGTGCAACAACTGGTCATATCACCCTACCACACTGGACCTTAAGTGTTAGTGGTACCTGTACTACATGGTGTTGGTGCAACAAATGTCATATCGCCCTGCCATACCGGACCATAACTGTTAGTGGTACCTGTACAGATGACAGGATACTGAAAGATGTTAGCTTAGTAAATGGTCATATCGTCCTACCACACTGAACCTAAAGTGCCAGTACTGCATGGTGTTGACATGACAACTGGTCTTATGGTCCTTCCACACAGTTCAGCTGTGAATAGAGTGCAGTGTCACTACATCACTTAACATGGTTTGGATTACTTAGCCAATCTTAGCATACATTTTAACTGCAGGCAATAATGAATGCATTATTGATCTTACAAAAAATCTGTTATACGACGTCATTAAACCATACAGCACTCTTGTCGCATTTGTATGAATTCCTTCACCATCATGCTTATATTCACATGACTTAGTCTTTAATTGCAGAGCGTGATTAGGTATCAAGCATAGCCATAGTCTTGCTCCAGTGTGTGACTAAAGGGTAATATGTGATAATAGTGTCGGGACGGGGGGGGGGGGGGAGGGCAAGCCTGATCAAGATCCTGCAGGTTAGCAGAAAAGTTATTAAGAAGAACAGGTTAGTATTAGTTTATTACAAAGGTAAGGGTAAAGAAGACAGTCAGTATTTACAGAATGAAAGCGCAATTAAACCTTTGACAAGGAGAAGCGTACAATACTGGGAGGCTGCCCTCAGACCTGGCAGTACCACCCTCTCAGGAGGAGAACTAAGCTTAGAATAAAAGATAATGGGTCTCAGTGAAAGAAACTTGTTATATTTCCTCCTTAAATGACTCCTAGTCGTTATCAGTGACCACTTTTCACAGACGATGTGTTCACATATTGCGTAACAAAGTTTATCAAGGCATCCTAGACTTGCTCAATTATCAAAAGGTTCTTTCCGGCAAGTCCTGACTCAGCCGAATCATTCCCAGAAGAAATGTTAAATCACACAGTTACAAATTTTGGCAGTGCTTAGAGGGTTCAGATATAAACATGATTATTCCAGGTCAGAGCATCGATGACCATTATTTAACTTTCTAGCCTATATGCTGATGACCTTGTCAGTCATGACTGCAGTTTTCACAGGCGTGTTTCCTGCAAACTTCCTGCAGGTAATTGAGAAAAGTTCGTCAGTGTTGTGTTTTTTCTCTGTGTAGGGTGTTACTTGGTACTAAGGATTGCGTAGATCTCTATCAGACAACAGGATGTGCGTAACTGCTACTTCAGAGAAGTAGAAGGGTTGCGTCGATATAAAAGTACTTTTATGAAACAACTTTTGACGATAATGTCATCAGTGACCAGTATCTTTTCCTGTTTACTTTTTTTATGATTACATTAATTAATGAAAAACATATGAAGATAAATTTGCTAGATTTTATTTCTAACTTATTTCAGCATCTGATTAGTTTCTATATGTGTATATCAATTAATTTTATTAATTGCATAGACACATTTCTTTACTAAGGGTATTTCATGTTTTTGATTTCCTTTTCACATGGAGGGTGCATTCACACATTTATCCCAAAATGGTAACTTTATTAGATATCTTGCTGTTTATCTAATAGTTCATTTTTTTGAAATCAGCAACAGATGTCAAACAGACATATGAAAGTCCTCTTAAGTTTGAAGTTAGAAGCTGTCATTGATCCCTTTTCTGCTAAAAATCACATGAACTTTGTTGTACAATTTGAAAAGTTTTCAAATATCTTAGCCTGAAAGTAGCAAACGTTCCCCTATTCAATTTCTTGTAAGATGAAAATGTGCCGTTCAGTTTGATATAATGGAGGTATGAGAGTTCAATATCTATGTTGGTTTTGTAGCTACAAAGATGTCAATAACCTCCCAACAGAAATAGTCAGTCAATAGCCTAACAGCAGATCATACATGTATTGTGTACAAACACATCATGTATAGTTTCATTTCCATGGTTACCATGCTGGGTTCCTAAAAGCATAATTAATTTGCACCCTGTTAGCCCACTTTCACAAACTGTCAGCTTTGCAACATTTTCGACCAATCTCTAGACTGTCTTCTCAGGGTAGTCTATCAACGTGGAGGCATTTATCATATCCGTAGATGAATCAGAGAATTGGTGGCTTAAAAACAAGAGAATTAATCTCAACTTACAACACTTTGATCGTATCGATATTATGAAGACATTGAACCTTTTCATGTTCAAGTTACAGTGTCTTAGAAAAAATGACTGCTGTCATGAACAGTTTAGGAAAATTTTAAAAAAGGTAAATTTCTGTTTAATTATTTCAATGATTCCATCATCGTTAATGTTTTGTTCTACTTTGGCAGATGTTGGCAGAACCTCATCGACGTCTGGTCAGCTCCTGTAGTCTCTTGGAGATCAACGATCCGACCAAGAAAGATAAAAAACACATCAGAGAAGTGTTTCTACTCAATGACATGCTGCTGGTAGGTCATGTGACCAGATTAATGGTGGCACAGCATCATAACATTTCCCTTAAAAATGTTTTTCATTTGAAATAGGAATCCATTATATTTTGCATGTTAGTAAGAATAATATTAAGCACACTAATACTAAACATTTTTGTTGTTTGTGGACAAGAAACTTGTAACTGGTTATGACTTATGTACTTTGTTTCTGCAATTCCCTGTCTACTCACAACAACTGCACTTTCTCTCTTGTTAAAATGTCTAGAGAATTTGGTAACCTTTTAAGGCTGTCCTCTATTTCTTTTTAGTTGCTTTTTTTTTGTTACTATTAACAAGGTATTATATGTTCATAAAATGTTTGGGAGTTAAAAATAATTGCAATTGAAATCATTGTTTCTTCAGAAATACTTTGAAAGTCTCTCAATATTTGCTATTTACCACAATCCAAAATGCAAAGGAATAAATGTCAGGATCTTAAATATTTATCTGAGACCCTACGGCACAATTGTAGCACCTAGCTATAAGTCGTCTACCGTGCCTGTAATAGGTTGTTATTACCATTACTGGCATGTAACGCTTTCCTTATTTTCATATCGAGACCTTCTTTTGAATCTACTCAACAGATTACCAAACAGTACCGCAAGAAGCAAACAGTGCAATTTGGCTACAAGAAACATTTCTCACTTCAGGGTACCAATGCTTTAGAATTTTCAACTGCCTGTGAGTATTTTACCCCATTCTGCCTGAAAAAACTCTCTACCTTAATTCTCAATACTGAGTGGTCAGTGAGGGGATGGAAGATGGCCGTAGTAAAGGGGGGGGGTGGTGGAGAGCAGGTTGATGGGGACATTCTTGAAATTGAGAGATAGCTTCAATGTCTGTTGAATTGTTTATGACCACACTTGTTGAACATTTGTTTACATAGTCGTCTGAAGTTAATTCCAATTCAAGCAGAACAGTATATCATCTCAAACAACATGGAAAGCCGTCTGTATCGGTCACCAAATATAGCAATAGAAAGTTAACCAGTTGAGTACAGGAAATACTAGGTTAGAACTAGGTTCCTGTTATGAAGTTTATACAAATGTTTATTTGGTTTCATTTGTTGTTTTGCTCTAATATTGGCTGAACATGCTGTAAATTATTGACAAAGTCTGCTTTTGATATTTCAACTTCTTTTTTTTTGGGGGGGGGGAGGGCTTTTGACTAGCAAAGTAGTGAGTTATCTGTGTGAAGTATAAAGTTTGACATTTTGGATAACATTGGGCCAAATGTGATATGGCTGTTGTCAATAGTCAGTGATGTGCATAGTGGGTTTATAGTTATATAGTATATTAACTTACATCAGTAAAGCAATTATCAGCAACCTACAGAAGTACAAAGGTTGCCATGGTAATGATGATAAGAGACAGCAGCCCGATCGATTGTGAAATATTTTAAGGCAAACATTATCTGGATGGTATCAGGTGTCAGTGAGCTAATGTGCAAGAGCACAGGTAGGCAAAGTAGTGCATGTGAGTCGATTATAGTCCTCAAGAAAACTTCCTGCTGCTAGTGAGAAGGCTTTCAGATCCTGATTAAATTACGACCCCATGTGTAGCAAGGGAAGACAAACTTCCAAAATATGTTACTCTAATTTCATGTAGCTCCTACTTGGGAGCTTTTATTTACCATATAAAGTAAATATGTCCATTTTTGCCACAGGAGTAGATTCATGATTCATCACACATAGTGTTGTGTCACCCGGAGTGGGTAAAAATTGGTTTAATTGCAGCCCGGAAAATCAGTTTTGTACCCATTCCTGGTTTAAAATTTCATGGTAGTGAGTCATGACAATGTTGTTGACATCACTTGTGGTAGAATTGAGAGCCATGTTTAATCCTACATGTTGTCTAGCACATGCAGTTTTCTTTCCTGTTTTTAACCCTTTTTTTGGTGTGAATGTTTCAACAAATATAAGAGTATGACTCTCTCTCTCTTCGATTCTGTTACAGACTACCCGTTCGGTATCAGGCTGGTTTCAACCATCAATGAAAAGGTCCTCGCTACTTTCTGTGCCGGCCATCCAGACGATCGGCATAAATTTGTCTCCGACTTGAGGGAAACGATAATGGAGTGTGCAGAAATGGAGGAAATAAGAATTGGCAGTAAGTATGGGCCAAAAATAAAGGTGGCAGCATTCAGAAATTATGTCCTTGATGCTTCTAAGTGTTGCATGTTTGATATATAAAGCTTATTATTTTTACAAACCGATGCATTTGGTTGTTGTTATCATCATTATTTCACAATGTAGAATAAGAGAGCTATTGGTGCTTTTAAAAAAGGTGCATCTCCAATCACTTGGCTGCCCCAGAGTTGCTATTTTATGTTGCTCTTATGTAGCATTGAAGTCAGGTTGCAAAAGGGAAAGGAGAGCAAAAAAAATAAGCAGCTTTTAATATATGCATAGACTTCATAAAGCAATTACAGTCAGTTAGAAGGCAGCCGTGAAACCTTGAATAGATCTGTAGGTGAAATGGGCTACTTATAAACAGATGTGTCTGATATTAGAATCGATTTGCAATATTTGTATTCGTTATAGATTTTATGTGGACCTATTACAATTATATTCTCAGTCGATATGAAATAGAAGGGGATTTTTATAATCACAAGTAACTGCACTTTACTTTCACCATAATACCTTTCATGAAAGTAGAAGTTAGTTCACACACTCTCAATCATCTTCACTCACTGATAGATTACACCCATTCTAATAAATAGTTAGAATTAGCCTACTAGACAAACAAAATAAGCTATGTCTTTCACTTTCTGTATAAAACTGTATACACAGAGGTACTGTGGTTTTCACCTTGTTGATCCTGCGTTATGTGAACCTTTGTTGGCTACTCATTCGTGATCTCAGATTAGCTTGAAACAGTTAGCTTAAGTTTAGCTTGAAACTTATTATGCAAACTTATTATGAAAGCGTTTAAATTAGCTTGAAACATAGTATAGAATCTTATTGTGGAAATGATTAACGTGAAACTTATCATAGAAACTTATTATGGAAATGTTTAGCTTGAGACTTGTTATAGAAACTTGTTATGGAAATTTTTAGCTTGAAACTTATCAGAGACACTTATTATGAAAATGTTTCACTTGAGACTTGTGATAGAAACTTGTTATGGAAATGAATCACTTGAAACTTATCGTAGAAACTTGTTATGGAAATGTTTAGCGTGAAACTTATCATAGACACCTATTATGAAAATGTTTGGCGTGAAACTTATCATGAGAACTTATTATGGAATGGTTTAAATTAGCTTGAAACATAGTACATAAACTTATTATGGAAATGATTAACTTGAAACTTGATATAGAAACTTATCATAGGAACTTATTATGGAAAATTGTTTAGCATGAAACTTATCATAGAAACTTATAATGGAAACGTTTATCTTGAAACTTATCATAGGAACTTATAATAGAAATTTATTATGGAAAAGTTCAGCTTGAAACTTCATATAAAAAAGTCCAGAAATAAATGAGAGGTAAACATTTCTATGTGGAGTTTAATTATAGCTACACAGTGATTTATCTGAGAGGAAGTGTCATATTAAGTATGTGTTATAACACCTTTTCAGGACCTCACTATTTAACTTAAAATTGTTCGATATGTTTGGAATATCTTCCACTGTAAAAAAAACTGCCTCAAAGTTTGATTCTTGAAAGTTTAACAAACAATGAAAATCCATCCCTGTTGTGGAAATAGAATCAGTTTTGGGTTGACACATACCAGAACCTACAGTTTGCTATGTGACCTGTTGCCTGTAATGTTTCACATTAATTCACATAAATTAAAGAATTCCTCCTTCCTTTTTCCGTATTAGTGGGTGTTTTATTTTTTTAGTCGTCTTTACTTGCATGCACCAGTTCTTTTCCTTTATTATTTTCTCATTCCGCTTTACGTTTCCAATTTTAGTTCAATTGCCAGTGCAGAAGAGTGAGTGGGAAGGTGAGGGCGCACTCCTGTTTGATTTATTTTTGCATGCATGCACCGCACCTCCCTACCGTTCCCTGCCACCACGCACCAAACCTTAACATTTTTCAGCACCTGTTAGCTTTTAGCGATAGTGTCGCACTCGGGTATAAGAGAGGCTAACTGTCAGCTTACAAGGATGTATGTTTTGTTTTCTTGCATGTGCTTTGCCCCTTTTTTTCTTCTATGCTCATTTGATGATGTTTTCTGTGCTTGCAAGTACAGAATGTTGAAGGGTTATTTTGAAATATCACACTCCCAATAACATAATCGTTGTATGTGTTTTCATCGCCAATTAGTATTGAAGTTTTTAAAGTTTTAAGCTTATCTGTGTGATCAGTTGTCTGTTTTAATTACATTTGGTTGTAAACTGTACTGCTATGTAGGTTCTATTTCTCTCCCTCCTTACCTCCTATTTACATGTATGTATTTCCCTAATTGCCTGTAATTACTCTCTTGGCAGAGCAGGTTTTGTCTTTGCTTTGTAGAAAAAAATTCTTCTTCGATTAAACCTTTTTTCCCACCTCGATTGAACATTGGTAGCAGTTTCCTTTATAGTTCTTCGTGCAGCTCTCTAGAATCTCTGTATTGTTCTGTCTTATTTGTTAATAGTATCTGTGATGACTTCAGCATATGTTTGTAACAGGATGAGGTGACCAGGCTCATATATGTATGTGAGTGGTTATGATGGCCTTACTGTTTAGGGGCCAGACGTCCTGGCCGGAATCACTACTGGTTAATACTGTTTGTTGGTCAGGACAATTGCAGTGACTGATCATCAAATCATGAAATTGGCTAGAAAAATTACCCTCGGCCATTTGATAGTGACAGATGCAGCTACCAATTAAAACTGCTCAACAAAATATTCTGTTAGGACTGGTTGCCTTGGATACTCATTGAAGTAACATGAAGTGTTTCCTTTGTTGATGGGAATGAAGGAGGGAGAGGGGATAACACCCTTGAAAAGTTATATCAAGTTTTAATTGAAAATAATGGAATAATCTCAATGTATAAGTCTGACTGTGGCTACATTGTAGTGTTAATCATTTGAAGTGTTAGGTCTGCCTAATGTGCCATATTAAAACGAAAGGCTGCAGTTGCTGGGTTAGATTCCCTGCAGTAAGAACCAATCAATATCAAGCAATAGAGGTTGTCTGCAGAGTAGCCTAGTATGTGCAATTGGAGATCACAAAAGATTATGTCCTGGCTGCACCACTCCCAATCCCCACCCTCCACCCCCACCCCTACTTGGCATCCTACCTTTGACAAAATTCCTCAAACCATAATAGTGAGCAGCATTTCTACATATCATTTCATGTAGTTTTTTCATGAACAGTATCTGATTGCTTCCATTCTTTAAATGTACTTCTAGTTTTAAATTTTTCTAATGATTAAACTACCTTTCAGTGACAGCTAGCATATATGTGTAGACTGCAAGAAATTCTTTAAAATTCTATGCAAACGGTTTCCAGCTCATATGTAATTCCTTATTTGTCTATCCGTTTGTTTCGTAAAGCTTTCCGATTAGAGTCTGCACACTTTACTCTGGCTTATAGGAAGGTTTATAGCAAGTGTCTAGCTGTTGGTTCATATACGGTTTTGATCAATTCAATGATTATTTATGAGGTGGGTTTGCACCAAAGAGGCATGAATATGCATAGGGTCAGTAGGTGGGGTTCTATTTGCATCATACCATTACCAAATGCTGTGTGAGCAGTATAGTAACACTAACATTTAACAATAGGCTTTATCTCAATAGACTATAAAAATGGGAAATTAAAAAAAATTCTGGTCAATGTTGCATTTGAATGTGTAATACAAATTCTTAAAATAAAACATTACACTGTATGAAATTATTAAATTGTATGACCGTAGTTTCAAAACCAAATTTCTTATATTTATCCAATAACTTGTGATTTGTAACTTCCTCAGTAACAATCCTTCATTTATCAGTTGACCATTTTAGCAAATCTAGCAAATTGATGAAGAGTTCTCTCGAAAAATCTACTCAGACCATGCACTTGGATGAAAGTATAACTAAATCTATTTCTAACTGAACTTTACTACGAAAGTATCAGTGGGTGAAACATGTGAAGTGACTACTAATTGCTACCACAGCTTTTTTCATATTTTGTAGTCAAATATGCCAACCCTTTAGAATTTAGTAGTAGAATTTTTTTTAGAATTTTGCATATTTAATAGCAAGAATTAAAAGAGCTTCTGCATCTATCCCCCCCCCCCTCCTCCTGCCATTACCTTGGGTTTTGGTTGTGGGTTATTTTGCTGCTCGTGTCAGTGTGGTAAATGTAAAGGGTTTCTCTCTTTCTTGTAACATGCAAAAGAATTAACATAATTGTATATACAGTAGATCTGCCTTGTCTTTGAAATCAGGGAAATTTGTCAAAATTGTGAGTAAAAATCATAGAAAGAGGCATTAAGCTTTTAATTTAAAAAAATAAAGACAAAATCAAATATCTATAGTTTAGTTCTCCTGTTGAACCCTTGTAGGCATTATAACAATAATAATATACTGAGCTATACTTAGCTGTCCATGAGACATTATAATATCCTATTGAGTTTTCAATCTCTTCCTTCACTCCAGCTGTGTACATCAAGTTCCATCATCTTTCATAGTTTAGTTCTTTGCTCCAGAAGAGGCTGACTCTCAACTAACTTGTTAGATTAATGGGGGAAGGGGTCGAGAAAGTGTAGCGTAGGTCTTTGCTCTACATTTTGAGACAAGCCAAATCTCAGATTTATACCAACTGTGACTGATATTTAATATAAAAAAAAGTACCAGTGAATATGATTTCCAGATGGCAGTGTGGTCACTATGGAGACTGCTGTCGACTTGCAATTTAATACGGGGCTAAATTTTCAGTTAAAATATAGAAATATATTGCGAGTAAGGTTCTCTGAAGTTTTCAATGGAGAATAGTTTACAAACTTAGAGAAATAGGCTGTCCAAAAAATCATGCATAATAAGAGGATAATTTTATGGTTGTTAAACATCTATTTGAAATGATCAATGATGGCAGGAAGATTGTATCCATTCTTGCTTGATTTATTTATGTATCAATAGTTTAATAATGAACAAGATGATAATAGAACATATAAACTGGATTGGAAAGTGTTTACAGGCGTACCAGAGAAGAAGATAATGAAGAGATATCTTCTCCCTCTCTCTCTCTATCTCAGGATATTATTTCTATAGACTCTCATGGATGTTAACTGCCTTTAATATATGCTCTACTTTTTACCATGAATTTTTGAAAGTCAACAGTGATAATTTATTTTGAATTTTTTAATTTAAATCTCAGCCGAGTTGGAAAGACAGAAGAATATACGGAAAAGTCAGAATAGCAACACAGACTCCGGGGTTGGTCTAGACACCGCAAGCCTAGCTAGTAATCCTAACCTTAGCGGAAGTATGGATTCCTTAGCTCCAGGACTCAGCGAGGCAGCTCTCAAGAGGACCAGTTTGTCCAACTCACTCATCGATATCAAGGAAGCTTCCGGTGAGTTGATTTGGGGCTGAGGCAATGGGTGCTAATAATTAGGCCAGATTTACCCGATTATTTTCATTGAGTGTCGTCACTCTTGATACCCCGATCTTAATCATATCTTTTCAAGACCGCAATTATTTCACTCCACATTTTTCATTGATGCTCACATTGGATCCTCCTCCTCGGGAGTTCAAACCATGAGTGAGCAATCACCAAACAGAACGTTGACGAGGAAGACAGCTAGTGATGTGAATGTTTGACACATATAATAGCTGCATGCACCCTTGTATCAGATACAAGCCGTGCACGGCAAGAAACAGGACATCACATCACATGTCATCATGACCTCGGGGACTGTAATCCACAGAGCTTGTTATTTTGATCTCAAGCTCTGGATCTGATCTCCCCCGAAAGGAGGATCAAGATCTCAGGATCAGATCTTTAGTTACAAGAGAGCTTTCACACTGAGAGGTTGATCTCAAGCGGAGGGATCAGATCTGGATCTGATCCCCTGCTCGAGGTTTAGTGTTACTGGATGGTTAATTGTTTATAGACATGGGGAGGTAAAGTTGGAGGTCAGTTTTTGGCAGGGTTTTAAAGCAGCTTGTAAATCTTCTAACTTAAAACTGATTATTTTGTATGGCATCGGTTTAAATACTTCTGGGTATATAATTGGTACAGTCTCATGGCATTGGAGTTGTACTACTTTTAGTTACTCATTCATGGTCAGTTTATACTTGTAATCTTGTTGAGTAAAAGAGGATGATAAATTAAATGAAGTGAAATGTAGTATATAAATATTGTTTTATTTATTTTTTCTTCAGCCCTGTCTGTTCACAGAAGTAGTGCCACATCTCTAGACAGTGGAGTATCTGTGAGTAAACCATCATTAGTAATATTACAAGAGTATATTATATCACTTATTCTCATCTATACAGAGTTCAGAGTAAAATAAAGGGTGCAAAAGGGTCTATTTTGTGCATTGCAGAAGTGTGACATCCTAAATTTTCTGATGCTCCTCACAAAATATCATTCAATATGCAACCAACCACAAATTGCATTTATGGGGAAGGGTGAAAATTGGGGGGGGGGGTTGAATGTTTTGGACTTTTGTTGAATAGGATTTGCTTGATATTTGTGGAAAAGCCAAAAATTTAGGAAAGAATGTACAAAATTGCACTGCTATGTATATAGGTAGGTAGGTCTAGGCCATGCATTTTTTTATCCCTCCAAATTTGGTGGAAGATAGAACTCATTGTGATGTGTGATTGTAGGCTACCTACCAGCAGGAGTTGGTGTGTGTTAACAGGATTGGATATTAGCTACTCATTGGGTATGATGGAATGGGGGGAGGGGGGGGGGGGGGGGGGGGGGGTGGTGGGGGAGGGGGAGGGTTGGGAGTCCACACTTCATGGAACTAAAGACCTGATGTAATGTTCAAAATACCTAAATAATATAACATTATGTATCCATACTGCAATATATAGATGATACATATATTACGATAGTCTAGCTAATAATAATCTAGTTAATATCATTGTTCTCCTTCTGTTCTTGCAGCCAATTGACATCAACGCTACGATGCCTCTTCCAAAGAAAAGCCGAGCTCCCATCCCAGTAGACTTCAAGTCCGGTCGAAGGCACGGAGAGAGCAGACATTATCCAGACATTGCGGAAACGTGAACACATAATCATTAAAAACGATGGGACTAATTTCATGGTGCTCATTAATGCAACGAAGAAACGTCTACTCTGCTGAGGCACCTCTTCAAGAGTGGAGCAAACGTGGTTGAATGTCACAGGCCGTGTCCGTCGAGCCGATGTGTCGACAAAGATTTCCCTACGTTGATGGGTTGGATAGCACCGCAGACATAAACAATACATGTACCATAGTAACAGTTTAAACATGCTCTCATAAGTGCATTGACCCCTGAGCAGTAGAGGGACCGGGTGAGGTTTGCACGTATATTGGTCTTG
This sequence comes from Apostichopus parvimensis, assembly GCA_000934455.1. Taxonomy (NCBI): domain Eukaryota; kingdom Metazoa; phylum Echinodermata; class Holothuroidea; order Aspidochirotida; family Stichopodidae; genus Apostichopus; species Apostichopus parvimensis. Next base: position 113,349 of record KN885671.1, on the reverse strand, counting down.
GGGTACTGTTGTAAAAAGATACTCTTAAAGCCCGCTTAAAAAAAACTCTGGGATATTTCCAGTTATTTTCTATGAAGTGAGACCACTTATAATGTACTTATATGCACAAATTTATTGGATATACAGTAATGTTAAACTTACATGAAACTATCATTGGTTACATCAGAAATCTACAGTAGTTCCTTTCTGTGATATGGAGATACCTGGAATACACACATCATGTAAGCTCTCAATGCTAGTGTGTTTGATAGCTAAAACCTCCATGAAAACTTTTTGGGTTCTTTTTCTCCGCCCCCTCATCGAATGAGGGCTTCAGTAATATCTCTTGTTAGCTTTATGCGAAATGTTTTGGAAATTGCATGCCAGAAACATGTTTTGAATAACTACCTCTGTACATTATGTTTAAGTATTATTTTAAATATCGAGCAAGGAATGTTGTTAACAGTGTTGTTGATATGTTGTACTATTCGTGCAGGATGTGGGTACTCTTAATATAGCATGGGAACCTCTGTACAGGATAGACCTAATAATTATTGGTTAACAAATCTAAAGGAGCTTGACGCAAGATGGATGTGGTCATTTGCCTTCTCTCTTCTCTCAACTGTTACACTTTTAATTTCCGCAGGAATAATGTTTAATGTGTGCTAAAATTGTCATTCAGTTCCCTATCTACGAACCTTCGGGAATAAGTTTACAGAGCAGCCGCCCAAGTGAAAAGCATCTTAAATCTGTGATTGTCTTATACTTCAAGGGAAACAGGAATATAAAAGATTATGACACTTTCCAGGTCTTAATTTTACCTCTACAAACCTTATAGAAAGTGAATGCTTTATAGATTTCCAGCAGTGCAAAATTAAGCTGTGCGGTGCCCCCCTCCCCACCCCCCGGGTATAACCAATATCACTCACTGTACAAGTATATTCATCTCCATTCTTGCTGTAAAAGTCCGAGATCGTTTGTTTTTGACAAATATGTTCAGTCATGGATCAGTAAACATTAAGATATCTGTTTCAGGTTTGGTTGTGGAAAGGTTGTCTTCAGTATAGCTCCCTAATATGCTAGAAAAGTCAAATATTGGTCACTTGGCATTTTAGCCTCAAGAAGCAATTTACTGTAATTACTCTGAAATAACAAAAATATAAAATAAGTTTGACAGTGGTAATACAGAGTACTAATCAAAGGACAGGATTACAGTCAAAAATTAGTTAACAGAGTTGTGGAGGCAGGCCATGGATATTTTAGCAAACCACAACAACCAAAAACAATAACAATAAGAATAATCATTTTTTTGCAGTTCTGCATTCATGTTCAGTCATGTAATAAAATTCCAAGATATAATTTTTAACTGAAACAGTTTTATAAAAATGGTAAGTTATATTACCATAGTAAAGTACAATTAAAATTTATTCCATGTAGCAAAAACAAGAAACATAAGCATGAGCTGACCCCACAATTTTTCGTTTCCTTGGAACAAATAGTCAAATCCTCCAATTTTTTCATCATTTTATTGAAGGGATAGTCCATGCAAGACTATTTGTCACATTTCAGATGTAAATATACATTTCACGAGGCAAATGAAATAATTCCAAACTTTTAGAAAAAAAGATATCACACAAACTTTGAATGACTGCACATTTCTAAGAAATAGATAAAAAAGAAAAAGGAAAAAAAAGACCACCATATTTTTAAGCGTCATACTGCAACATGCATTTTCCGTGGGTGTGTATAAAAAATTTGGGTAAATTTAACGGTGAAATTAACGATATGATTAGAGACCTGTCAGGGCATTTCAGTTGGGCTAAATGTGTCCTCTCTGGGAGGTTCTCCAGTACCAGGATGTAGAATGGAGGATTTATCTCTGCAACAGGAACTTTTATTACAAATGACCAGCCATCATTTGATTCATTAAATGGTAACAGCCATGGGGTGCAAGTGAGCGAATTTTGAAGTAACAAAATGTAATTCAGCTAATGTTAGCATCATTCATTGTCTGGAGCCAATGAAAACTTTGAGAAGAAACTATGCTATGGCACCATCTAAACCCTTGCCTGTAGTATTAGCTTTAGTATATTAAAAGACTTGCCAAAAAAATAAGATAACGAAGGCCATGTTCTGTGAGAACAGGATAAAGTTACTCGGAGGGTGAAAAACTTCTCAAGCAAATTACTATTCACAAACTAACCATACATATTTACAACCTGGCAAGTGCAGTGTTCGATTTTATTATGTTCTTTGGACTTCTTCGTTAACTTTACTAAATACATCTAGTTTTCTTCTCTCATGATAACTTCTGTTTTGAAATTCTTTTCATTTTGTACTCTGTATTAACAATGTAAGGCTAATGCTGTATCATCTATGTCACAGAACTGTACCAATGCATTTATAAGCCAGCTCTACCATTTGGCATTTTACATCGTATGATAATTACTCATTGAAGTCCCTGGGTGTCTTTTTGTGAGATATTCCATGTGTATGAGAAATGGTCATCCTAGCATGTGATGTAACCATTAGCAACAGTAAGAAAACTTCAAAACTTTATGTACAACTCCAATGTCTACCAAACACTTGACATTTATAATAGCCTCTTGTCAGTTCATGTAACAACTTTATCAAAAAACTACAAATATTTCTGAAAATTCTGTCCATCTGTCTTCTATTTGACTAAAATTGTATTGCTTATGTTAGTTTGCACCTTTTCTTTTCTCTCCTCAAGTCAGATTTTGGGAACATTTGCATGTCCATAACATGAGATTTTCACAGTGCAGATGTTGCTAGGTAACATTATGTTGCTATTGTGAAGCATGAAGACAGTGTTATCAACTACGTCTATAACCTAGAAAGAACTAGTTGAAATGTTGTTTACATTTCTACTAAATATGTAAGTCTAGCGTATACTTTGCCAATACCACGTATATTCGGGCAGAATTGTTAGTTGTTACTTGTCATTAAATGTTGAATAATTATCAGCAGCTGTATGAAGCAATGCTAGAACTGATTGCATTTAGTGGGAATTGGAACATGGTTACACATTGTCGGGACAATGAATTGACGTAACAGTTTGTAGAGCTTGATAGCACTTTTCAGAATCAGGGACAGATTGAGGGTTTCCTAAAGGAGGGGGAGAGGGGTGTCCCTGGGGTTGTTGAAGCTGACTTCCAATGTATGGGGTGTATGAGCATCCTCCCCCAGGAATTAATACAAGGTTGTTCTAAAACTAGGAATTAAAAACATTCCCTGGATCTGAACTTGAAAAAAATCATCTATTAATAGAATGCTGTACCATATCATAAGTGGATTGAAGGGCTGCTAAGCAACACTGTATAGAGAAAAATAATTAAATAAAACTTCAAATTAGTTAGTCTTGTGGGTTTGAACTTAGTGATGTATCAATGGATGTTAAGTTTCAAACTGTCCGTTATCAAAAAAATTTGCTGAAACAAAGAAATTGCTCCAAGTGTCTGAAACCATTGTGATATCCCATATCAGCTGCTAAAATTTGTGGCATATCTTTCTTTTTTCTTTTTTTTAAGTTCAAACTCTTTTTTTCTTAGAGGATGAGGAGAGCAAGCTAACTATGCCATTGTATATGAATAATATTAGCCATTTGTTTTTCCCCTTAAAGAGCCATGTAACTTCTGTTTATGTTAACTCAGAATTCACTTGTATTTTATGTCACCCTTTGTGTTTAAATGGGTACACAGATTTAAAGAGATATATCAAATAATTTATCTTAATATATGTTACATTTTTGTTGTCTCCTGGTGAGAAATTTGTTCTTTTTTTTTTTTATTATATATATATATATAATTTTCACCCTTTTTTTTGTACAACTTTGAAAAAGAATTTAATTAGTTTTGAAAAGCATACAAAATATTAATGAGAGGGCTAAAACTCATCGACAAATGTGTTTATCATTCAACAACAAAAACTTGTGCAATTTGTCAATATCAGTGAAAATAACAGAAAAAGAGAGATGAATAAACAAAATGAGTACCAAAACCCAAACTTGTGAAAGTAAAATGCTGAGAAAAATAAAAATGTTGAACATATAAACGACCTTTTGTATAAAAGAGAAAAATGATCATTTCAAGTTTATTTAAACTAAAATTTGTATTATTGTTATTATTATTTTTTTTTAAACAATAGGGGTTGACTCACAAAGAAATTATGCCAATTAGTACCCTTCTTTGTTTATTATATTTTGGTGTGTGAGGTGACAAATGCATGCTACTGTTTGTGTAAAGCATCGGTCTTGTCTGTTAATTATTTTGTCCTCTCTTGGCCAGTGAAATTGAAAGCACAGGATGTGTGCTTCATATTGCAGAAGTTTATGAAAATATAGACGCATGGGTTTCTAATTGTACCACACCAAAACGAATCCTTTCTGTTTTGTGTATTTTTTTCTTGTTTTTTTCTTTATTTTCTCTTCCGTTAATAACAATGGTTCCTAGTTTAGGTCTACTCCAGTCAATGTGTATTGAATAGTGATATATTTGAGATGTTCAAATTCAAAGATACTGGCAGCCATCCTTAGATAGCCATCCTTAGATGGCTAATTTCACCTCTAGTTTGATCAAATGCACCATTTTGTCCTAGTGCATGTATTTTGTTGATCATACTTTGATCATATTTTGTTGATTATATGCACCATTGTGTCCCAGTGCATTTAGTTTGTTGATCATACGCACCATTGTGTCCTAGTGCAATTATTTTGTTGATCATACGCACCGGTGTGTCCTAGTGCATTTATATTGTTGATCATACGCATTATTGTCCTAGTGCATTTATTTGTTGATCATATGCACCGTTGTTTCCTAGTGCATTTAGTTTGTTGATCATATGCACCATTGTGTTCTAGCTCATTTAATTTGTTGATCATACACACCATTGTGTCCTAGTTTATTGATTTTGGTGATGATAGACCCTTGTATACAGGAAGGTGGTTCTGCCTTTTAGCTGGTTGCTCACAAATGTAACTTGGGAATTAGAACATTTTAAACACATGTTCTTCAAACTATAAAGTTTCATATAAATGGAATGAAAATTCCTGCCTTATTAAACTAAAACAAGGTTTTTTGCCAAACAAAACACACAGCTTAGAGGATATACTTCTTCTATGAGTACAAGGCTATCATTAAGTCTCACAAAAGGAAGCCTCTGTTACGGATGCATCTTTGCTTTTCCAACCTATAGATAGATTGATGGCTTCCAGGTCATACAGCCACAGCTCTGCTTATACGCTTGAAAACAACTCGAAAACAAATAATTGAAATTCTTTTGCATTAAAGTATGCTACATTCTTTATTCAACAAGTCTTTTAAAAGAAGACGAAATGTTCTAGTTATAAATTCTCCAAACAGTCTGCTAGAAAAGGACTGGTTAAAATTTGTATATATTTTACAAGTAAAAGAATAATACCGTTTCAAAAAAACTCTAAATCTTGACCTCATATCATTGTTACTATTTTAAAAGGCATCACATCATAACTTAACACTTTTAATTCTTTGGTCCTTTTTAAAATCTGCAAATGAAACCATACAATGGCAGTACCTTTCAAAAGAAGAAAAAAACAACAACAGCCTGCAACTGTATCGCAACTTGCCTGGTTGAGAGCTCACACCTGCATGAGAATTCTCTGAATATTTATAAAGGTTTATAAATAAATAATCAACTTATATAAAAACAAGAAGATTTTGATTTACACGCTTGGAAGATATCATAGACATCGTAGGTCGTTCTCCATGCCATAGATGGCAGCCTTCAGCTGGTGTAAATCGCTCTGCATGCGTTTTGATCGTTTGGCCGTCCGGTGAACGTCCGTCAACATCTTCATGTCTCCATCCTCCCCGAAGCCAAGAGAAACCTAGGATTTGTAGGAAAGTAAAATAAAAATGATTACAATAAAGTTCTTATTCAGAAAGTAGTTCCCCAGATACAACTATGAAGCTAATAGTTTTCATGCTTTTAGTGGAGGAAAGAAAAAAGGATTTGACCTGTGGGTTATGTTTCTCACTTTTCAAGAAATAGCTGAACAATTATTTATTCTAAAATGAGTCCCCCAAGTTTTAACTTCTCTGAATTTTCTGGCCTCATTGTTTGGCTACATTTTTACGTCTCTCCTGTGTTTTTGTGCATGTGTTTTTCCTTCTAATTCTTCAGATGCAATTATCATTGCATCTGATTTCACTCACCTTATAAAGTTGTTTTTCCACGTCTTTTAATCTAGTTCTCAGAATTTTGATGTCATTCTTAAAGCCCTCCACCTCCAAGTTTCGTCTTTTCTCCAGTGCCTCGTATCTCTTGTTCATCAACTGAAGCCTCGTACTTAGTTTCTCTGTTCTTCCCTAGATGACAAAAGAAATCATGAGAGACTGATTACATCTTCTATTTCTCTGTTGTACAACTTGAACTAATAATTAATGATATTTCTGGATGTGTTTTTTAAAATATCAGTTATTTTCTTAAAATCCCATATCTGTT